>JAQJVL010002860.1:0-78194 GCA_035578905.1 Stictocephala bisonia | reverse complement strand
AAGATTTTTCCTTTGATGTATGATTTTTATTATGAGGTCATCAAGAAGAGATATGGGGAGAGAGCTCAGCTACAGTATACGGATACCGATTCCTTAACTTATCAGATTGAAACTGAAAATGTATACAACGACATGAAGTGTATGATAAACTTATTCGACACAAGTGGTTATCCGAATCCTAACCGATACGGAATGCCTATTATCAACAAGAAAGTCATTGGTAAGTTTAAGGATGAACTGAACGGACGCATTATGTATGAACACGTAGGTCTGCGTTCCAAGATGTACGCCAGCAGATCGGAGATTGATCCTGAGAATCCAGGACAGAAAGGAATTTTAAAGAAAGCCAAGGGAGTCAAAAAGACCGTGATCGACAAAGATATAGAGTTTGAAGATTATACAGAGGGCCTCAAGATATTTACCCAATTATACAGCACAGTTGATGTTAATTTAAAGATCATCAGCAGAACAAGTACGAAGAGTGTGAGATTCGTAGACGGATGAACATAATACGCAGTTACAAGCACGACCTGTATAGCGTAAAGCAAGCCAAGATTGCTCTGTCAGCAGTGGACGACAAGAGATACATTATGGAAGGAGGAATCAAGACTGTACCCTGGGGTCACTACTCCATCGATGAAGAGATTATGTTACATCGAGCTGCTTTGGACGCAATGTTGGTCGAGTAAGACTACAAGAGCACAAGAGTACAGGAGGTAGCAATAAGAAGAAGGTCGGCTACCACTTTCCGCAGCGGGGAGGGGCTGTAAAATCCCGTAAATGTAATGACCGAAATGTATTGTTTCGGAGAATAGCTTCGGGGTTTTCCGGAGATTGTCGGGAATGGCTATGGCTCCCTTCTTCTCGCTGTACACAGAGTAATGATTAATGTTGTGTATCTTCATTAGCTTGGCGAATCCAGCGTTGTAAAACTCTCGGCAATGTAGAAATACCAGCAGTTGAAAATCAGCATCATGAAGGAGATGGTAAACCCCCAAAATGCAAGTACTGTCCCAAAAAAAAGAACAGGTATACAACCAACAAGTGCAGTGAATGCAAGGGGCCGGTTTGTAAAGAGCACATTCACTCAACAGTTTTTATTTGTAACGAATGTTTCAAACAGGACAATGAGTAATAAAGGATAAAGTCATAAACATGTTTTTACCAATGTATTGTTTCTTTTTATAATAATAATGTGGAATTAATGTTAATGTAAAATTGTGTTTTTAAAGCTCCTGTACCTTAAATATTACTAACTTTATTATCAAGTAACAAAGTAAATAATAATAAAAAAGTTCATGTCAGAATCCTAAAAAGCCTATGAAAAAGCAACTTTTTTAATTTTTTGCTTTGGAATAAAAAATATTATCAAGTGTTAATTGATAAAAATATAAGTTTAAGATATATACTATGATAACACGTTATACATTTTAAAATTATATATCAATATAACATTAAAAAGTATAAATAACTTAATTTAGTGTTGGGTGAGAAAAGATCTCTACACGCGACTAACAGCGTGATATTTTTAGACGCGACTAACGGCGGGTTAAATCTAAATTAAACCTATCTCTCTTAAGCTGTCTCCATACAAAATTCTTATAATCTATCATTTCTCTAATTTCATTAGATATCCAAGGATTCCTTTTGTTATTAAGTTTACATCTTATTTGTACCTTTGAATTATCATATATATATTTAATTTTTTTTAAAATCTCACTATATATACCAGTAGGGTTATTTAGATCTAAGATAGGCCACCAGTTCTCCTGCCTAATTGCAACATTTACTTTTTTTGAACTAATGACTTTCTTTACTTTATTTATATTGACATCTAATTTAGGTTTATTAAAACTAATTACCAGTCCTGTCCAATAATAGTCAGCTATTTTATCTTCTATTATATAAGCCTCATAACTGTAATCTGACAACCTTATGTTTACATGATCCAAGCAACTAGATACCAGTTTATTGTTATAAAAGTCTACTCTGGTAGGTTTCTTAATGGTATTTAAAAGTTCATATGTGTATAATATATCGAGATATGCATCAGAACCATATAATCCATTATGATAACACATATTAATATCTCCCAACATGATAAAGCGTCTCTCATTCATAACTATTTCTGACGATAGTAATTGCTCTAGATCTGTCATAAATAGATTAACATTGTTACTAGGGGGTAACCCGGGTTGTTAACCCAGGCTTTAATAACCCACGTTGTGTTAACCCAGGTTAGCCCAACCCAGACTGTAAATAGACTGCATTTTGGCTAAGAGTACATTTTATATATTATAACGAGGGAATTTGAGGGAAATTTTGCGGGAAATTTGGGAGGGTGGTAGCACTGTGTCCAGCTACCATCTTGGATCCGGTCACGTGGCCGCCACCATCTTGGATCAAGTCATGTGGCCGCCGCCATCAAAATCAAATAAAAATCAATCAAAATCGAATCAAAGTCAATCAAAGTCAATCAAAATCAAATCAAAGTCAATCAAAATCATATCACAACCCATTACAAATCGATTAAGGTCACGTGACCTTCCCCCACCCCCGACTCTTCATGGGACGTAAACTCTTCATGGGACGTCTTGAACTTCCCATTATACATCTACTGTTATGTATGATAAAGCGTCTCTCATTCATAACTATTTCTGACGATAGTAATTGCTCTAGATCTGTCATAAATAGATTAACATTGTTACTAGGGGGTAACCCGGGTTGTTAACCCAGGCTTTAATAACCCACGTTGTGTTAACCCAGGTTAGCCCAACCCAGACTGTAAATAGACTGCATTTTGGCTAAGAGTACACTTTATATATTATAACGAGGGAATTTGAGGGAAATTTGGCGGGAAATTTTGGAGGGTGGTAGCACTGTGTCAGCTACCATCTTGGATCCGGTCACGTGGCCGCCACCATCTTATATCAAGTCATGTGACCGCCACCATCAAAATCAAATAAAAATCAATCAAAATCGAATCAAAGTCAATCAAAGTCAATCAAAATCAAATCAAAGTCAATCAAAATCAAATCAAAGTCAATCAAAATCATATCAAAGCCCATTAAAAATCGATTGAGGTCACGTGACCTTCCCCCACCCCCGACTCTTCATGGGACGAAAACTCTTCATGGGACGTCTTGAACTTCCCATTATACATCTACTGTTATGTAGGTAGGTAGGTAGGTTGTTCATGTGTGTTGGTGGTCTATCAAAGGTTTTATGTAATGGTTAGGTGGATGATCTATCAGAGTTGATGTATGTTGAGTAGGTGGGTGGCCAACCAAGAGTCTTATATGTAGATTTTGTGTTTGGTCTTTTGTGTGTTGTTTTGAGCACAAACTAAGTTTATAAAGAGTCTATTAGATAATTTTAAAGGTTTTTTAATGTTTAGAAAAACCGATTTAACCAGTTTTCTTTCACGGTGAGTATTTAATTCCTCACTACCCTCAAGTACGCTGAAGGCAAAACTTAAGAGCATTGCCTAATTCCCATGGCACGCTCCCGATAGAGGTCTGGTAACCCCCACGGGTAGTTTAATGTAACTTGCCCCAACCATCGCAAGTTACGGTGATAGCCAACCAACAAAATGCTACCTCCCAGTATTATTTAATTATTGTTTTTTTATAATTTTTTTGTATTTATTTTTTGTATTTTTTGGGTCCCTCTGTAAGTAAAGACATCACTTTACTTAGAGAAGCCTTTCAATGTGACGTACAGACTTACAAAGGGGTTTTTATTTATAAATTTGTTTTTATTATTTTTTAATTCTGTTTTTTTACAGTAGGTTTTTGTGTTTTTTTCTTTTTTTATAGGTTACTCTCCCTCACACACAGGACCTACGCATACTGTCCAGCCATAGAGTGTAACATTCAATCATACACGTACCTTACGAGGGCCCGGACTGCGACTCAAGGTCTTACGGGGATTAGCCCAGCCCCAAGCTGCAGGACTGCCTCAGGTCTTATGCGTTTTACGGCTGCCTTACAGAACAGTCGGGCGATTTTTTATTGAATTTGGACCGCCCTCACCTTGATGGTACGGTATTCTATAGAAATTCACACAGAGCTGGAGATATCCGTTAATAAATTTTAGTTATGTAAACTCACAAAAGTGTCCATATTATAACAGAATTTATTTTACAGATTGTTTTTTAAAGGTTGACGGTAAAAGAGTTTACTTAAAACTAACTTAACATTACTTACCTGGCGTAGGAGTTACCGTAATTAAGAAGAAGGTTCGTCCAGTACGAGGTTTTTTACATTGCACTACGGTCGGGTTGAGCCCATCCAATGTCGTAAATTGGGTTTCTACGGACATGTTAGTAACCTGTAACAGTGTGGTACTGTTAAAAGTATTACTCGTAGACTTTGCATGTACATTGAAACTGCTAAAGGGCCTGGTTATTTACAAATATTACAAATTTACGGATAAGTTATGTACAAATCTTCATATATACAAAGAAACTGTCCAAAATTACATTTTCAATATGATACTGTGGTAAATATTTTAGAAAGGTTTAACAAAGTTCCGATGTAGTGGGATCGACGCCATTAGTGCGATAAGGATGGATGTGGTGGGGGGAGGGAGTGGTGGTCAGTCATAGGTTAACGGTTCTGGAAAGACGTTCTGACAGTATGCAATTTTAGTTGTTCTTTTATTAATTTTTATGTTTGAAGTGTATAGATTATTGTTTTTCTGTTTCAAAATTTATGTTTGAGTTATGGGTGAGTTTTAGTTTTTTATTAATGAAATCATGATCGTGTTCTAAAGCTCGTTTTTTACTAATTAAATGGTGACCGTATGCTAGTATATCAATTCCATTATTCAAGATGTATCTTTTATCGTCAAAAGGGGAAAGTGATAATTTTGAAATATTTTGTTTGTAAATTTTATGTTTTTCACTACGGATGTTTAAAGCGGATGTAGTTTTTAACGAATGATTTAAAAGACAATCTTTGTACATTTCATGTTTTAATTGTTTTTCTATTGCGACTCGGGGGACGCCTTTGGCTACCTTCTTTTCCTCTAGATCATAATTTAAAACAGAGTAGCATTTCGCTCTCAAGCCAATTATTTCTTTAGCAGGTTTTGAATTTAGTTCGTCTTTAAATTTTCCTAACACTTTTTTGTTTTCTACACTATAACATTGGTGGCTAGGTGGATAGTCGGACGTGTCAAAAAGGTATAATTCGTTTTTCATATCTGCGTAAACGTCGGGAGTATATATGTTGTAGAATAGTGAGTCTGTGTCAGTCATACAAAGTTTTATGTTTTTCCCATACTTTGCAATTGCCCAGTTGTAGTGAAAGTTGTACATTATTAATTTTGAAATTTCCAGTACTGTAAATCCAACATAAATGGATCTGTTTAAAAAGATCGTTTGTTTTTTCAAAGCCAATCCCGCGATATCTTTATTGTATGCGAAAAATGTTTTAAGTCTGGGACTAGCTGTCCATTTAACTAATTGTTTTTCGTTATTTACAAGTTTAAAATCAATACGCGACCTAACATTTTCCAATGATTTCCCGTACGTAGCGTTGTTCATTAACTTAAAAAAATCTTTTTCAAAGTTATTTTTGGCACATTTTCTTTTCTCTGTATTAAAATTAATAAATGGGGCTAACCAGGCAGACTGTTTAAAACTTAGAGCTCTGTGGATTTTGGTCAGTACAAGTCCCAGTTGTAAGTATAGTTTTAGAGTCCTGTAGTGTAAGTCGTATTTTGTTTTGTCACATAGAGTAGTTAGTAGTTTTTCGGTCTTGGCGGGTTTATAGTTGAGTTCATGAAGCAAGTCCTTACAGTAGGGGGAAAGCATGTCGTCTGTCACTACTTTTCGTTCGGGGGCCAGTAGAAAGTCAGAATGTAAGTCGTGTAAATGGTCTGGGTAGTGTAAGTCGACTTCTAAAATATATCCAGTGTCAGAGTCGTCGGGTACTTTTGTAAAGTCAATGTCTTGAGGGTCAGTCCATTTAAGGGCAGTCTGACCTGAAAAAATTAATTTTTTTCTGAATTTCTGTTTTTTATTGATTATTTTTCTTTGAAATGTCCTGAATCCAATGATATATAACACTTAAGGATAATAAAACTACATCATGCTGTAAAAAAATTAAATAAGTAGGTCTGCACAGCGTTTGAGGCGAAGTTTTGGAGCCTGCAGTAGTTTGCGGCGCGCATACACTACATATAGTAATGATTTGGTTGTGTTTGTTGCTGTGATTTAGGTTTCTACAGTTGCCTACTCTGCTTGCAAAGTATGTTTTTTTGTTGTTTACTTCTGCTGTCAGTTTTTTGAGTGTTTGTGTTGTTGTTATTGAAAAGTGGTAGCTAATGTGAAATGTGTATAATTGTATTGTTTGTTCTAGTGTTGTTGTCATAGTGATTGTTGTCGTAGTGATTGTTTTAAATAATTATTATGGCTAATAAAAAGAAAATTGGAAACAGGAGACATGCTTTCAAAGCTAGGAAGATTGTTGGGAAATCTAAACCTCAAACCCCAGATGAGCCTAGGCCTATTTCATCTTCTAAACCAAGCACATCTTCAAGATCAAAGGAGAAACTAGACTATAACTTCTCTGTATATAACATCAAAAATGAAAGTCTGGAATATGAAATATTTGATGTAAGTATTCTGAAAAATATTTTTACTGAAGTAGCTGTCTGCAGGTTATGCCATGGTTCCCTTAGCCTATCAAAAACATCTGCGGTTGGCTTAGCTACTGAATTAAGTATCACCTGCCTAAGTTGTGATCATAACTTGAAAGTAATGAACTGCAGTAAGATAACTAGGCCTAAACCTGATGAAAATGGTTCAACTGAGCATATTTACTACGACTTGAACTTTAGGCTTGTATACGGTATGCGGGTTATAGGTAAAGGTTATACATCGGCTCGCACTTTTTGTGGTATGATGAACCTCCCGCCACCGCCTACTGAGTATAAAAAATTTGAGGACATTCTAAGGGTTGCAGTACAAACTGTATGTAATGACTCAATGAAGGCTGCAGTAGACGAGGCAGTCACAGTAAATGAAAACAACAGAGATTTGTGTGTAGCTTTAGATGGCTCCTGGCAGAAGAGAGGCCACGTTTCACTGAACGGAATAGTCTCTCTGACATCAGCCGATACCGCAAATGTCCTTGACATTCATGTAATGTCCAAGTATTGCCAGTGCCCAAATAAGCGTACTCAACATCTTGATTCTTGCTTAGCAAATTATTCGGGAACTAGCGGTGGAATGGAAGTAAGTGGGACAGTTCAGTTATTTGAAAGATCCGTTCCACGCTACAACATTCGATACCTCGAATACTTGGGAGATGGTGATACTAATGCCTACAAGTCAGTTTGTGATGCACAACCCTATGGCCCAGATGTTGAAATAAACAAAATTGAATGTGTAGGCCATGTGTAAAAGCGCATGGGGAGTAGGCTCATGACCCTGAGAAGCACATTGAAAACTCCGTTGGCTGACGGTAAAAAGCTTACCGGAAAAATCGCCTAACTGAACTTGCAGTGAAAAAGTTTCAAATTTACTATGGCTTGGCCATTAGAAGGAATCAAAATAATTTAGAAGGCATGAGACAGGCTGTCTGGGCTATATATTTCCATGTATTAGCAAATAATGAGAACCCCTGCCACCAGCTCTGACCCAAGGATGAAAATACTTGGTGCAAATTTAATATTGCCAAAAAAAATAAACAGACGTATGACCACAGGGAACATTTTCACTTGCCAAGTGTAATTATGCAAGAACTTAGGCCTACATTCAAAGCCCTATCAGAACCTGCATTGTTGAAGAAGTGTTTAAAAGGGAAGACTCAAAACCCCAATGAAAGTTTAAACAATATTATTTGGTGTCGGGTCCCAAAAAGAACCTTTGTAAGTCTGGACACCCTCAGCTTTGGAGTATTTGATGCAGTAATATCATACAATGATGGCTAATTGTCCAAAATAAAAGTTTTAGAACATATGGGGTTTGCTGCTGGGCTCAACATGGTCAAAGCTATGAGGCGTCTTGATTGGGAGCGAGTCTACAAAGCCGAAAAAGCTGTACAAGACATTGAAAAAAAGATTCGTCAAGCCAGCGTTCTTGCAAAAAGGAAGTTGGAGGACCTCTATGCTGAAGCAGAAGATCCTGACAACCCTTCTTACAGTGCTGGACACTACTGACAACGAGTAAAGCCATAATTTTTCTTTATAATTAGTTACTTCAATCGTATTTTCGCGTTTTCCGAAAACTAGCTTTTTTCAAACGAGATGTCACATATCTCGGGAACTAATAAAGATATCTTCACAATTTTTTTTACAGGTACATATCAATAAATACTAGTGACTGACACAGGCTTTTGCTGTTTTTTCAGATGTAGGCAGAGATATAAAATATTAATAAAAAAATCAATTAAAAAAATCAATTTTTTTATAATTCCCTAAAAAATTCAAATTTACTAATAAAGACAAAATATTGTGTCTGTCACTAGACATTAAGCCAATCTAAAAAAAAAAAAATATTAACCTAGGCCTATTACTTTAATAGTAAAGTGACATTTGGTTAACATTACGTTATATGGAAGTCGGACTGCCCTTAAAACCAGACTCTGGGAGTCTATCAGACATACTGATTCCGTACAAATTATTACAGTCAAGATAAAGTAGGTAGTTGGTGGGTTTTGTCTTGTCAAAGTTGGGTAAGTAAGGGTTGTTGGTCTGGGCGTACCGGTTGGGTATCATGGAGACACCGCCCCGGATCCCAGACTCGACAAAGAGGTGTTGGTCTATGTCAGTGAGTAGTTCAAGATGTACGTCTGTCATTTTTAACATGGAATTCCATGCCAGTCCAGGGGCAGAGTAGACGTTACATGGGTCAATCCCGTAGTAAGTCATACTAGTGGTTCTACAATTTTCAAACACGTCTGCCAGTAATAGTACGTCTGTAAGTAGGTACAGGTCGTGGTACTGTTTCAAAGTGGTCATACCAAAGGTTGACCACACAGTCTGTGCGTGTACGTAGTCTTCGTCAGTGATATGTGTTTTGGTCAGGTCGTTGTAGAACGCCTCCTTGGGAGGTAGTTCAGTATCGTTAAATTTTGATTCGTCTGTCATGTATGTATAGGGAAAGACACCTTTGCGTAGAAGTAAGTCAGTGTTGGTCATACACTGCCCTAAAATTTTGAATTTTGATGCTCCGTCAGAAACTAAGTTAGATACGAGTGTGTCCAAAGAAGCGTTAAGGAATTGGAGTGAGTCCAAAAATCGTAAAGATTCAAGGGTGACTGAAATGTACCGCTCACTAGTTGTAGCGATACATGACAGTTTTTCTTTTTTAAATTTGCCTAGCCCTTGAATCAAGTGGTGGCAGTCGTATCCTCGCAAGTTGTGGAAGAACACCGGAATGTGATCGGGAACTTTATAGTTTAAATTACATGAATTGTGGGCAGGTCCCAAGAACTCACCTGTTAGGTGGTTATGGTTGGCCACTTTGTCTCCATCTAAAGGTTTTTGACAAAGGTGACAAGTGGAAGCATTTTTGAAAACAATTTTGTCTTGTGGAGACATATTAATCGGAATGTTTTTATGAATAATTGGTAAGAGTTCCTCAGACTCTGCAATCAAACAATTTAGAAAAGTATCTACAACGTCGGGGCCGCTATAGACTTTAGGATGTTTTACTGGTTTGCCATTACTGTCAATGATTACGTAACAAAAACCAGAGGGGACGTGATGGGCAGTGTTGGTCGTGTGTGACGTAGATGGGTCGTTATTTGTAGTAGGGATAGGTACGACAAAGGACTCGAAGTCACAGTAAATAGTGAAGGGTACTTTGTGTGTTAGAGTATAGTTTTTAAAATACATAAGTTTTTCGTCTTCAGTAGGAAGTCTAGTCTTTTGTGCACCGTGAGGTGAGCACAAAGGTAAGTGGTTAGTAAGTGAGTCGTACGTATAAAATCTGTGTAGGCAGTAGTCACAGTAGAACCTAACACCATCGTGTTTAGTCAAGTGAGCTAAAAGTCGGGAAGAGTTAGTGATCAAACAGTAGTGGGAGGTAGTGTCAGTAGTCAGTAGCAGTAAGTTTACGTGGTGAGCTCTAAATTTTTCTTTTGTTATTCTTAGGGGGTAAATTTCGTCGTTTTCAAATCCAAAGACATTTACAGATAAAGCAGGGTTCAATTTTTCAAATTTATCGAGATCGGAAATTTTGGCAGGATAGCTAATCCCAGACATGTTTATATTATGTTCCAAGGAGTTATAATAACTTACTCGTCTATTTCGGTCAGGGAACAATTGGGCAAGTACAGAGTACAGGAAACATTTATTGTCGTCATTTTTAACATTTACAATTCCATGCATAGAGTTTGAGATTTTTTCGGAGTGAGTATGAAAGAAGAGGCGTACAGAGGTTGAAATTTAACAATAAACAAATCGAGTCGTCAACATTTTCTATTACCCACCCACTACCCTGGCTAACCCACTTAGCCACGCTTTCTAAAATTTTGTCTGTAGCTTCAGAGTATTGTACATCTAGAGAATCGGAAGGTAACAAAGGGCGGGTTTTACCGTGAAAGAAAGGTGTTGTTGTGATTTCTTCGTTGTTTATTGTTTTGGAAAATTTAATCTGGACCGCGATGTACCATTTAACTCCCCCGAGCCTGTTTAGGTGTTTATTTATTTCAGTCATGATTATATTTTTATGATCGGAAAGTACGATTAGGAGGTCAGTTCCTGCGGTGTCGAACCGACGGGAAATGGTCACAATATTGCGGTTTATGGCGTAGGATTCCATCTTTGATAATATTGAAACAAAATTAAATGATATTTATAATAATTCAAATCGAATTAAAAGCTCAAAAAGCAAGAGTATTCAAACTTTAGTCAATCAAACGTAAGGACTAATTATACTGTATACGGGACTTACTCTTGGTATATCACTTTCGAAATACCGTACAGAGAACGGTGTCCAAAATATAATAAAGAGAAAGTATTACTGATATCGAGTGGGAGCAAAGTCAAGGTACGTCTGATCGGCGCGAGCGCAGAAGCAGAAGTGAGAAAGATTGATTGTGTTGGTCGGTTAAATAGGGGTGGTAGCCAATCGGGTCGTAGCGATTGGATGCGGAGGCAGCAGCCAATCAGAGCACAGCATTTGGGTGTGCGCCAGATCGGTAGCCGACGGGTGAAGAGCGTACGAAGGTAGCCGACAACTCCGGAAACCCCCGAGGGTATTCTCCGAAACAATCAATAACGCTTGGATCCGGCAGGTGGCTTCCCCACTCTCCGAAACAATCAATAACGTTTGGGTCCGGCAGGTGGCTACCGACATCTTGGATCCGGCACAGGTGGCTTCCCCACTCTCCGAAACAATCAATAACGTTTGGATCCGGCAGGTGGCTTCCCCACTCTCCGAAACAATCAATAACGTTTGGGTCCGGCAGGTGGCCGCCGCCATCAAAATCAATCAATAACGTTTGGATCCGGCAGGTGGCCGCTCTCGACAAATCAGAGCTTGGGGTGGTCACGTGACCCGAAGATACCCGAACGTAGTCGTCATCTTGGATCCGGGAGCCAAAGATAGCCGAAGATGCCCGAAAGTGAGTCTCGCTCTGTCCTATTTTATCTACTATTAAAGGAACACTGAAGAGGAAAACTACAAGCAATTTGGTAAGTACTTTTACTTGTTAGGTCTACAATTTACAAGTTATATATACATCGACTGACTGACACAATATTGTTTTCTGGTCCCCATATAGTGTCTATATATACAACTTAACTTAACTTGGTCTGATATATCCAACTATACAGGCCTTCCACTTGTCCTACTTTTCCTACTTTTCCTACTTTTTCAAAAAATGTCCTACTTTGTCCTACTTTTTCAGCAATGTCCTACTTTTCCTACTTTTTTTGAAATTTCAGGAATAATCCACTATTTTACCCCAAAAATACAGATTTGCTTGGAATTTTTAGCCTGTTTTTTAAAAATAAATTAAATATTACATATACACTATAATTCGGAGGCTTCAAAGTAAAGCCATGGTAAAACCATGCAATTTGGATGATGGGTTTTAGGATTTATAGTGTGATGTGTGGAATTTTGTATCTATTTTGCTCTTTGTGCGTTCCCGACGATGTGTTTTTTTGTATGTGGGACTGTGTTAAGGATTCTGAACCTACCCGACCCTAAAGGTAAGCCTTTTTCTTCTAAAATACTCACTATGTACCGTATGTAAGACCAAGGATCATTTTATTTTTTATATTAATAGGCAGTTTTAAAAAGATTTATTGTATTTGTAAAATAAGAAGTGGGTGGATGGAGGGCGTTTAGGCTTCTAAGGTGGGTTGGAAGCCTGCTCATCAGATAGGATTTAATTGACAAGAGCTGCTTGTGAATTAATTCCTGTCTGATGAACTTACACCAATAAAAGGCTAATAAAATAATTGTATTCTGTGTAAAAATCCTTCTCAACTAAACGGTTTACATACATTTTTGCAATTTATAAGTAGCAAAGCTACCTTTCAAATCTTGGCATTTTATAACTTGATGTGTTTTATATATATTAGCCTTATATTGTGTTTTATATATATATTAGCCTTATAGTGTATTTTATATATATATATTATTATTTTCAATGGTTTTATGCTTATTTTCTAATGTGTTTAATTTGTTTCAGGCAGTAAGATGATGGAATAGTTTATAGTACAAAAAATGCCACGGGAAACACATTTCAAAGAAGACTGGCTTTTGAGCCAAGATTCTAACAAGCATCTTATGTCTTTGTGGTGCAAGAAAGGCAAAAATGACTTTGAAGTGCATTGCAAGATATGTAATCATTATTTTTCCTGTGCAAATAGAGGCAAAGACCAACTAATTAAGCACAGTGAAACTAAAAAACATTATTCAAAAGCGAATGTTGCATTCTCTGCTCGGCAAACTGTTTTCACAGTGACAGAAAGCGGTAGTGTCGCAACAACATCAGTGCTAAAGGAAAGTGCGGTTACTTTGGAGGATCCTATTCGTGCGGAGTTAATATGGGCTTTCAAGCTAGCCCAATCAAACTTTTCTTTTGCTTCTTGTGATGGTCTTCATGAAGTGTTTACATTAATGTTTGGTGAAAGTGCCAAGAACTTTAACATGGACAAAACCAAAGCTTCATATTTGATTTCCTTTGGATTGGGTCCTTTCTTAGTTAAAGAACTAACCAGGGATATTAGAGAGTCAAACAACTTTTATACTTTGTGCCTCGATGAGACGACTACAACTCAAGTTAAAAAACAACTTGACCTCTACGTAAGGTATTGGTCACCACAGCAGGTAGCAGAACCAGTCCAATGTCGGTATTTAACTTCGATATTTTTGGGCCATGCTGAAGCAGAAACCATGTTTGATGCAATCATCAAATCATCTGAAATTGAAGGTGTCTCAATTTCAAAAGCTATTATGGTGTCAATGGATGGTCCTAATGTGAACAAGTCCCTTTTTACCAAACTTAACTCACAGGTTAAATCTTTAGGTTCCCCAGGTCTAGTGGACATTGGACCTTGTTCTCTCCACAAAGTCCACAATGCTTTTGGAAGTGGACTTCGTGACCATCCATTTTCACTGATAGATGAATTTGCAACTGACATCTTCAAATTTTTCAAACTGTCTGCTGCAAGAAGAGAAGATTACAAGAAAAGTCAAGAGCTAATGCAAGTAGAAGAACATTTTTTTTGTCAGTATGTAAATAGCAGATGGTTGAGTATTGGTCCAGTCTTGAAAAGACTTATCGAACAGCATGAGGCACTGAAACATTATTTTTTCAAGTTTTTGCCACAAAACCAAAGTTCAAAGAGTCTCGACAAGAATTATAAGTACCAAAGAATCTGCTCTGCTTTGAAGAATAACATTCTTCTTCCTCTAATGCAGTTTTTGCTTCATATCAGTGCTGTATTTTCTAAGTTTCTGACAATGTTTCAATCTGAACAACCATTGGTTCATGTACTGTATGATGAAATGAACCATTTAATGAAGACTCTTTTGAGAAAATTTATCAAAGCTGAAGAAATTGAAAAACACAAAAACAACATCAGTCACATAGAGGTAAAAAAATCAAACTTGCTTGAGTTTAAAGACTTAGAAGTTGGAAGTGAAGCTAAAAAAACTCTACTTTCATTAAAGATCCTTGACAAAGAAAAGTCTGAGTTTTACCAAGCTATAAGTTCTTTTTTTATTACTGTGACCAACAAGCTAATGAAAGATCTGCCCATCGACAACAAAATACTGAAAAATATGCAGTGCCTGCATGGGTTGGCAAGAAAAGAAGAAAAAAGCTATGACATGTTCAAACGGATAATCACCCAAGTACCACATGGTCTGACAGAGGAAAAAATTGATAGACTTAAAGAGGAATGGTTAGGATACCAATCAGATTTGGATGTAGCAGAAGATTGGTATATCCAATCGAAGACACAGACTGAGGTCAAGTACATGAGGGTGGATTCCTACTGGAATAAAGTTTTTCAACTAAAGACATCAACTTGTAAACCCAGATATCCTCAGCTAGCTAGTTATTTGCCCTCACTTCTAACACTAGCACATGGAAATGCAGATGTTGAGAGAGGGTTTTCTATGAACAATAATATTGTGACCAATGAAAGGAAGGCACTCAATGAGCATACCATAATTGGCTTGAGAGTTGTAAAAGATTTTGTAAGAGTCAATGGCAAAGTAGAAAATATTAAAATAACAAAGAGAATGGTAGATGCAGCTAAAGGGGCAAGCTCCAAGTACAAAGAGTATTTAGCTCAAAGAAAAGATGAAGAAGTAAGGAAACAGAAGGAATCTGCTGAACAAAAAGAAAAAGAGGCATCTAAAGAAAAAGAGATAAAAGCAAGAAATGAGATCAAAGCTGCTGAAAATCTTCTAGAAGAAGGCAAGAAGAAGCTCCAGTTGGCTATGAAAAGGAAAGACTTTGCAGAAGTGTCATTAGCCTCAGAGATGATTGACATTTCAACCAAACGATTAAAAACAGCTAATGAACTTTTGATACATAAATAATGGTTTAGTTTCCTTTCTCTAAGTATTTTTTAAATACTACATTATGAAAAAATATAAATAAGTTATGTATTTCTATTCTTTTGTAGTAAAAGAGAAAATAAATTATAAAGAGCGGGGACATGCATGAATTTTGGGTTGAAATAATTTTTTAAAGTGTTATTTCTATTTATTTATCTCATAAATTTAACATTCATTTGTGAGTCATTAGGTAAGACCTAATTTATTAGTCATAAATTTAGATTAATGCCCGTTTGAACTAATCTTAGTATATTGTAGGTTCAAATGAGAACAAAACTACTTCATAGTCTTGGATTTAGTTTTCAGTATTATTTTTGCTTCGATAAATTCAGCTGTTTTAGCTCTCAATTCATGCATGCGGAACGAGGGGGGTCCCCGTATGGAATACAATTAATAAATAATAATAATACAACGCTAAGTGTGACTGTTGCGCCTTTCGTTAAATGTCCTACTTTTTTCATTAAAATGTCCTACTTTTTTTCTCAGACCTAGTGGAAGGCCTGAACTATAGATTCAGTTTAAATTTTATGGAAACATGTAGTGTAATAATAATAATATAACTATCACAAAAGCATGTACTCTAGTCGTGAAATAAGAGCTTTATTGTACCATCTTCGCATGCATGTTGGATGATTAATTAATCATCTTGTTTTGCCATTCGACAGCACCCTCATTAAGAAAGTAGTGTTTGTACATCTCACGTTTTTGTTCCGCCTTTTTGGTTTGTTGTTGGGGGCCTACACGAGAAACGCTTGTAAGACCTGCAGTTTCTTCTCGCCAAGAGCCCTCAATAACTTGTCCTAGATTGAAGTCATCGTAGTCTACAGAACCTCTAACAAAATATGTGTGTGCTGATTGTTTCCTCAAGTAGTTATGGAGAGCACAAGCAGCTAAAACTACTTTGTCAATAGTTTCGGGTTGCAAAGGAAGAGGTTTCTCAAACACTCTAAATCTGCTAACCAAAATACCAAAAGCATTTTCAACAATGCGACGGGCGCGGGACAGTCTGTAGTTGAAAACCTTTTCTTCGAAGGCAAGCAAAGATCCCAGATACGGTTTCATCAGGAACTCTTTTAACGGAAATGCGTCATCTCCGACAATAACACCGTCCGGTGGAAGAAGCCCATTTTGCAAAGCTTCGAGTAGAGAACTTTGGCCAAACACCCTGCCGTCAGATGCAGAGCCGTTACTTCCAACTTCAACGTATGTGAAATTGTAGTCGTGATCTACTAAAGCCATAAGAATGATGCTGTGCGACTTTTTATAGTTGAAAAATGTGCTGCCACAGTTTTCAGGTGCTCTGATGTTTATGTGCTTTCCATCTATAGCACCGTAGCAGCCTGGGAAATGCCATCTGTTCCTGAAACCATTTTCTATGTTTTTCCATTCTTCCACAGTTGTAGGCGCCTGTAACAGATATATGAATTTAGTATGCCTATATTAATTTAAAATAACAATAAAAATAACAATACTGCTTACACTAATCGTCTATTTCAGGAGTCACCAAAAATAATTTCATGCAAGAAACAAGCTATGAACGAAACAACAATAAATGAAGACCAAGATTCTACAACTATAGACGCAACGCTAAGTGATATCGGAAAAGAAGAGGATTTAGAAGAGTCACTCATTGACAATGTTACAAATGAAGAACCTCTAGAAGTTTCAAGTACTAAAGTAAATCGACCGCCACTGGATAAGCAACAGGACGTTATCCCTAAAAAGGTTCGGAACCAGTCCAAAATACAGCAAATTGCTGCTACTGCCCGAGAATTAAAGCAACTCAGCCAAAATATTTCAAAATCAGATAGTAACAAGCCTTCTGTAGATAATGAATTCGATGTATTCGGAAAGCATGTTGCTTCTCAATTGAAGCAGTTGACAGCTGAACATGCTATAACCGCTATTGGAGAGATTAACACAATATTAACAAATAAGCGTCTTGCTTCTTTACTGGGAGTAGCCGTAGCTCCCAACACAAATGAATCGTCACAAACGTCTCCAATATACATTATTACAGAAAATGTAGGGAATTACTCCCAAGAAGTGGGAATTCCCTGCACAAGCTCTAACGAAGATGCAAGTACTTAATGTTGTAACTGTCTGGTTGAAAGATAAGCATCATTACAACTAAGATGCCAGTAATTCTTTTTTAATTTTGAAATATTGTCAACCCTCTGTTTGGAAGTTACATTAATGAACTGATGTATTTTTACGGACAACATACCAGTAGTTCATTCTTTACTTTCAAATACTCTTACTTCTATGTTTGAAAGTTATATTCATTGTATATTTGTAACTTTTTTGTTCAACATGTTTAACGATGTAAAAATTAAAATGTGTGTGTTAATAAAGTTCATTGGAGTTTTGTATTTTTTATATTATTTGAACTTACCTTCATGTAATCTTTAAGAACGAAGTGAATAGCTTCGCAGACCTCAGGAATCAACTTCGAAATAGAAGCCTTTGAAACACGAAAGAAATGTTGTAGGCTTCTGTAGCTGTTTCCAGTAGCAAGGTAACATAGTGTAATTTCTAATTTAAGTTTCGGTGACAGTGCTGATCTCATTATGGTATCTTGTTTTGTAATAAGAGGTTCAATAAGTGTTAACAATTTGTCAAAGCTTACTGGTGACATTCGCAAGCATGCTCTGTATTCGGCTGGATCCTCTGCACGAAATTCAGTGAGTAATTGCGCGGACGCACCGTGAGTATCTCTTCTCCTTAACCAGTCTCGAATCCATAATTTTTTTTCTCCCTAACTCATCAATAAGTATTGTGCAAGACTCTTGGATAAATTCTTAGGTTAAATCCTGCACCATTGACCGTAATTCATCGTGAGATATCACAGAGGAAGTGCACTCAACCATTTCGGAAGTACTATAGTTACCAGGCAAGCTGCAAGGCAGCTTACTTGCCCCGTGTAAACGGATTTTGCAGGCAGGTAACCTGCTGCAGGTTACCTGGAGCAGGCTACCTGCCTGGCAACTTGCATCGTGTAAACGCGCCTTAAGGACAAATGCTCAGAGCCGAGCAGTTGGAAAGAAATTAAGAAGTAGCCTACTGGGAGTAAAAGAAAGAACAATAAACACCAAATCTTAAGTTGCATGTGGTTGATAGATAGCCAAATTCATAAATAATATAAAAAATGATATAAAATATTGATAGTTTCAGTTCGCATTTAAACACCATTTAACAATTTTGAGGTATTTTCAATTACTTATGATGCATGACTTAATGACATTAACAAAACAACTAAAGTGGTTGTTGAAGATATTGAAGATATTTGGCTCACGAAATTGTTGTGCTTGTGCATAGGGTGCAGCAATAAGTGCGGAAACCACCAGTCCTCGTGTGGGGCTGCTTTGCAGCCTCCCTGGTGAGCTGGGCAACGTCTCGGGGGAATCCCCCCTCTGAGGGGTCCCTTTGTCAGTTATGCACGGCTGGCGGAGGGCCGAGACGGCCGAGTGGTTACGCTAAACGGCTTGCCATTGCTTCCACTTACTTGTGGCAAGTCATCTTCCTCTTCTTTGCAAAATAATCCATAAATTCATCCTTTCAAGGATTATTTATTTCATCTTTCTATCGAGCTCTCTTGCTCAACTCTTGTTCTTACTTCCGGTATTACTCTGCTTCTTCTTAGGGCAGAGTAAGAACCTTTTCAACTCTTTCTTGCTGTCGGGTGCTAGTTGTACTTCAGGGCTAGCACCCATTGAACTCTGGTGGTTGCTGCTACCCTATCCCAGTTTTGCTGGGCAACGGGCGCAGGCCAGAGACTTCACTGAAGTAGAGGATTTATCCTCGAACCCCTTGGAAGATTCTAATCCCCGGTCTGCTGCTGGGCCGTTAGAAGGCAGCCCCTCCACAGTAGTGTAGGTGGTCTGGTTTAACCCACCAGGCCACCGAAAATCTATGACTGTTTCAAACTCTATTAAAAGTTTGCCTCGAATGGCTCCGGAGGGATCGAGCTCCCCCTCCGGTGCAGTCGGCGTGGAGCTCGCTGGCACGTCTGACAACGCCCCATCGTGGGTTGCTGGCGATCTCACTGACTGTTTTTCAGTACCGTGGAAGGCCTCGTTATGTCTGAGATGTCCCCAGTGATTCACCAGGTCTTCGGACTTGGTGGAACACTATAGTAGCCAACACGTAAATACTTCACTTAGATTTTCCTGTCAAAAATGTAGGTAAACTTTTTCTAAATTTCAATCTGCCACCGTGCATTTCTCGAAATGCCGGGGGCCCACCTCCCCATTAGGTTTTAAGTGTCCGTACTGCTCTAGGTCGTACGGTTCGCAAAGAGGGTTGACCACCCACAAGAATCATCAACACCCTGAGGAGAGGAACGTGGAGCGATTGGCGCCACCACCCTCTCCTCCGCCAACATCGTCTAAGCGGGTCTGCCGCTCCGATCTTTGGTCGTAAGCGGAAAACATGGTCATCATCGAAAAGTGGGCCGACCACTTCGGTCGAGGGGGTGCTCAGCGAGGATACTCTTTGTATATCGCTGGGTTTTTGCCCCTGAAAACCGAGGTTCAGGTCAGGGCCAGAGTCAGGACTCTGCTCAGGAGTGGTAAGTTGGCTCCACTACCTGAGAATCAGAGGGAAGAGGCGGCCCAAGAGGGTGCGGCTGAACCCCCTGTGGTCATCGTAACTTCGCCCCCCCCCCCCGTGGGATCTCCACTCTAGTAGGAGAGATACCACAAACTGTTAGTACTTTTGATTTTTCGGAACCTGGTCCTTCCAGACCAGCTCTCCGACTTAGAATTCCAAAGTTTTCTCAGAACTCCGTAACGAGTGAAGAGAGACCCCAAGACTCTCCGATCACGCCGGATTTTCAATCTTCTCCTGGCACCACGGTACTTACACCAGACTTAGTCTTTCTTTCCGATCCGAACCTTAGGTCCGAGGACTCCCCTCCCGTCCCCAACCCCGGTAGGGCCAATAGTGAACCCCGGTTAGTTGAAGATAGAAGTGATTTCAAACCGTATTGTAGTCCGCCAAAGTATATAGTTCAAGTTGATACGGCTGAAGCCGAAAACGAAGAAATGGCGAGAGATGACAAAAATAGAAACGAAGACCTGTCCCCAGCCCCGAACACACCAGATTTGGTGTGGGATGGCTATAGTCAGGATCTAGTGTTTGGGAGAGAGGGAGTAACAGTAAATCAAGATCCCCCCGACCCACCACCATCGCAAAGTAGGAACACGCCCAAAGAACGCAGGGAAGACCCCTGGAGAAACATTGTTTTGCAACTCCAGGAGGTTCAACCAGTTTGCGCGGTCGGGGCGGAAATCAAAGAACTTATTAAAAGTAGAGACCCCTCCCCAGAAGAAATTAATGCATGGGTTGACCAATTGGAAAAAGAATTAATAAAAGCACAGCCAGAAGTTCTAAGAGACGTAAGACCCAGAGCCAGAACGGATGGGCGGTCTGAGAGAACAAGAAGAAAAGTCACCCGATATGCGAAGACGCAGGAACTTTTTAAAAAGAACCCATCCAGGTTGGCCGATTTGATTATCGAGGATAATCTGAGTGAACTGGATCGGGATTCTAAAAAGACCGATCCCCCCAAAGAATGTATCAAATTATATAAAGAACTGTGGGAGACAGAGACAATCTCAAATCTAGGACTAGAGCCGAAAGAGAGGATAGCGGATATAGAAGTACAAGTAATCACCCTTAAAGAAGTCGCAGCAAAAATCTCAAAGCTCAATCCCGGAGAGGCCCCTGGCTCGGACGGAGTGACAAAGATTGGGCTAAAGAGGCGTCCTGGATTAGCCGGTACATTGGCCATACTATATAACATCATATTATTCAAAGATCTATATCCACATAGTTGGCTAGTGAATCGAACGACTCTTATACCTAAACCGGGTAAAGATCCCAAGACTGCCTCTAATTGGAGACCTATCACTATTGCACCAGTGTTAGGTCGTCTATTTTCCACATTAATAGAGATGAGAATTAGGTCACAAGTACAGCTGTGCCAGAGGCAGAAGGGCTTTATACCTGTAAATGGATGCCAAGCTAACTGTGTAATCTTGCACGAAGTTATAAGACTTGGGAAAAAGAGTAGTCTCATAGGAGCAATGTTAGATGTATCTAAGGCGTTTGACAGTGTGGCACATCCTGTGATTAGAGAATCTCTCGAGGCACAGGGGGTGTCGCACTGTCTTACCAACATTGTAAATAGTATATACCGTAATGCAGAGACCATGCTGTCAGCATTCAGGGAAAAGATCAGCATAAGACGGGGAGTGAAGCAGGGAGATCCCCTATCCCCACTGTTGTTTAATATTGTACTGGACCCGCTACTTAAGAGACTAGAAGAATCCTGAAGAGGGTTTTCAGTTGATGACAAAAAGATCTCAAGTACGGCATTTGCCGATGACGTCATGTTGTTTGCTCCAGATCATAATTCTATGAATTATTTATTAAATACCACCAACACTTACCTTGGAAAAGCAGGCATGGCGTTGTCAGCCGCCAAATGTGGTATCTTCTGGGTGAAGCAGAAAGGCGAGGCCTAGGTGGCTGAAGACCCGAAGATCACACTAGGAGACCAGCTCATAAGTAATTTTCAAGTAGGAGCACCTTTTACTTACCTTGGTGTAGATTTCACTGTAGCCAGAGGCATGGATAATATAGAAAACATCAAGAGATTAAAACAAGCTGTGAGTAGAGTAAGAAGATTGGCTTTAAAACCAACTCAAAAGTCCATAATGATTAAGGTAGGTTTACACCTGACAGTAAATTCGCGACAGTAGTTGCGCAAGTAGTGTCGTGCAGTGTAAACACTCCGATGCAATTTTTGCTGACAGTTGTCCGCAAGTCGCCCCGAGAGCTCTTGCGCGAGCTAGTGTCACCGGTTGTTGCGACAGTTTGAATAAAATCCGTTGACACCTGACAGCAGTCGAGGCAATTTCAACTTACGCAAGTGGTCCCACCTTTCCCGCGGCCAGTTGCTTTTCAACAATGTCACGTAGTAGACGTGTTAAAACTGCAGCTGCTCTGTTGATTCTTGACCATTGGTTTAGAGTGCATAATCATAAAAAAAGGAAGAGGAGCGTCTGGGTTAAAGAATGGATTGAAAGGAGGCGGAATTTGGGTGCATTCACAACTCTAGTAAACGAGCTACGAATGGAAGATTCACAACAATTTAGGAATTTTATAAGAATGTCTGCTGTTCAACTGGAGGATCTCCTACACACTGTTGGTCCTAAAATCCAAAAAAAGGACACCGTTTTGAGAGAATCAATTTCAGCAAGTCAGAGGCTGATCGTCACTCTACGCTTTCTCGCTTCTGGTTAGTATAATAGTAATAAGTATTCTAAAGTATAATATATAAGTATTCTTTTTTGGGAAAATGACAGACATTCAATTATCTGTTTCTAAATTTTGGTAGCAGTACAATAATATGATAGGGTTTTATATGTGATTTTTAAATGAGTAATGCTAACCAAATAAACATGCCAAGTTTAGTAGACATACGCACGAAATAAACAATGTTTATCTTTAATTATTTTAACCCTTTTATTGCCATAGGTTCCATTTGGAACCAGGTTTTTTGGGAATTGTTCCTGATCAATCTATGGAAAACACAGATAAACCACCTTTACAGATGGGTAAGGCAGGTGTTTTTGCTGGGTTTTATATTTTTCTAGGCTGGTAGAACTGCAGGAGAATAATAAAGAAAACATCTGTTGTTGTCTCAGGCTTAGGTTAGTGTAGCTCATTTTGGTGATTTTCAAAGCTAAGTTTCATGGTTTAATGTCCTTCAAATTAGAATAAAAACATTAATTTAATTTTTTAAATGTAGGGAAAACAAATTAAAAACCATGAAATATGTCTAATTCGGGCCCAAATGAAATAAATTTTACAAAATCTTTTTTCAGCTACTTCATAATTTGGCCAGTAAAGGGTTAAAGGTATCTCTTTAACATTGTATGTGTCATTAATTTTAATATTAGGTAATGGTTCTTTTTAGGTGACTCCTATCATTCATTGATGTATTTATTCAGAATACCCGCTTGTACTATAAGTATAATCATACCAGAAGTGTGTGCAGCAATTTATGAAAGTTTCAAAGATTCGCTAATGAAGGTAAGACATTTTGTTAGCATTTGCATTTGCAGATAAGTTAAAAATTTGTTTAAAACCTAAAACAAATTTGTTCCTAAACATAATTTGAGAGTTTGTAGGTCACTAATTTGAACACAAAGTGTTATTTCAGATTATTTTTATTTATAGTACATATTAAGTACAAGTCACATTGATTGGTTATTGATTATTGATAAAGATTGTAGGAAATATCATTGTACCTACTTAATTGTAACAAAGAAGACTGTTGTCCCAATTGTTCCTGCTGCCCTGTTTGTTATGTTTCTTGCGTATTTGAAAGTTGCATCTGCTGGAACTGCGCTGAAGAGTGAAGAAGATGAAGAACCCTCACTGAAATGAGGAGAGGGGGAAGCCTGCAGTGGCGGTGGCTGACAAATGATATTTAAGGGCACATCACGATTGTATACTGTACCAAGGGCTTCAGCTTCTCCTATGTTTGTAATTGCTTCCATAACAATTCGTTTGAAAATGCGTTTGTTAGCTGGATTTTTAATCTGGCGCAGTTCTGAGGCACAAAAGTCACCAAACACTTGTTCCTCATCATTATTCTGATTGAGTTGGCTAATTGCCTGTTGAACATAGAGTGGTATTTCTTGAGAAGGTTTTAATTTTTTTTTTCTTGCTTGGTGGGGGTTGCATATCTGCTTGCACTTCTTCTTGGATATCTGTAATAATTGAAGTTGATGATTCATCAATACTTTCATCTTCTGATCCGTCCCCTTCGGTGGATACATTGCTACTCTGCTTTGCCTTCATTGTCTGGAAAGTACAAAGGATCTTTAGTCCTTTTTACGTGAAAGGTTAAGGTGGCTAGAAATCCATGGCTGGAATGCCATGGTGCCTATATGCTCGCCATGTTACTTCTCGCGCAAACCGGAAACGCAAGCCTCCACAGTCCACGCGTTCCTCATTTGCGACCACGTCAATCGATAGAATCATGGTCATACGAAAAAGGAAAATAACTTCATAAAAGAACAAAAAATTGAGGTTCGGTCTTTAAAAAAGTCAAGTTTTCTTGCTCGCAATGGTGGACAGCCGATACCAGTTTACTTACATTGATGTTGGTTGCTGCGGAAGGATTTCCGATGGAGGAGTGTTTAACGATAGTTCCCTTAAAAAAGGCATTGTGTCGAAAGCTATTGAGCTACCAGACCGATCAGCATTACGAGGAAGGCAGCGTCCAATCCCCTATGTGATTGTTGCTGATAATGCTTTTGCATTAAGCACCTTCCTGATGAAACCATACCCATTCCGCAACCTACATGTAAAGCAACGAGTATTTAACTACCAGCTATCTCGATGCAGAAGAATGGTTGAAAATGTGTTTGGGTTGGCTACAAATAGATTTAGAGTCTTAAGAAAGCCTATGCTGTTACATCCTGAGAGTTAAGACAGTTGTGTTGGCAATATGCACGTTGCATAATTACCTGATGCAAGGAAAGGAGTCCATTAGAAGATATGCCCCCCTAGGTACGTTTGACATGGAAGACGCAGACACTGGTATTGTGACCGAAGGACACTGGCGTTCAGAAGGGGGTATGCCTGACGGGAACTTGGTTCCTTTACAAGCTACAAGAAGCAGAAATCGCCCAAAGGATGCAGAAGTAGTTCGTTCAGAGTTCACAGAGTATTTCTCATCCCCCCCAGGAAAGGTTCACTGGCAATATAGGCATAGTTAGGTGTTTTGTTAAAGGCATGAATCATTCTTATGTTTGCCTTTTATTCTTAATAAAGAATAAATGAAAATGATCTTTGGTGGTTTTAACTCAACATTTACCCTTGTTAGTTTTATTATAGATTTAATACTGGTTGACCCGTGGTAAAGCACCAAACTAATAGACAATGTTTTATGGGTTAATATGCACTAAAAATCTGGGATACATTTGTTTTGTTTCGGGTTAGTTTTGTAGGTATTTGCCGTATTTTTTTCCGTATTTCCTATAGTATACTGTAAAATTACTATAGTGTAATACGTGACCAGACTATTATTTCAGTTGAAATAGTATAACCTTCATAAAAATTTGAAGGGATGGATTTTATAAACATAAAATAAATTTTATGTTTATAGTGTAAAATTTAAATATAAAACATTTCTTTTATATACAGGGTGATTCATAACGAGTGGACAATACTCTAGCAGTCTAGCATATGATTCTATGGGTAAAAACAATACGAAAACTAATTTAAGCCCATTTCCGATTTAGCTTAGTTTCTAAGATAACCGCCATTTTGTTTTTTTACTTTTTATTTTATATCTCAAGAACGGTTTGGCCGACGTCATTCAAACTCGACACCCTTATTACACTCATAACGGGCCATTAAAAAAAAAAGTTGACATTAAGTCGACTAGTGTAATAAGCTTGCCGTGTTTGGATGACGTCGGCCAAACCGTTCTCGATATAAAATAAAACGTAAAAAAACAAAATGGCGGCTATCTCGGAAACTAAGGAAAATCGGAAATGGGTTTAAATTAGTTTTCGTATTGTTTTTACCCATAGAATCATATGCTAGAGTATTGTCCACTCGTTATGAATCACCCTGTATATTACAATATTAGGGGTCCATCATCCTCGCACGAGTGGTCATGGATTAATAAAAACGACATAAAAATATTTTGAATGTCTAGAAATAAAAACCACGTTTACTTACTAGAGTGGAAGATGTTGTGGGCAACTTTACTTGGATAAACTTCAATGCAGAAAAGTATGGCCAATTGGACACATAAACTTCATCACTTGACTGACCTGATGATTTTTTTCAGATCAACGTTAGCCCTGTGCTGTTGCCTTTTAGCTAATCTTGGAATTTTCATTTCAATGTCGAGTTTTCTACAATCTGTTTCAATGTCTTCGAATATGCTCATAAATTCATCATCACCTCGTCTGTGTGTTTGAAACTCTGCAAGAAGACCTGTGTTTATGTATTTGTAGACAGTGTGAAGATCAGTGTTAGTGTTCTGAAGTCTGTTTACAACTGGTTCTAGATAGGCAGAGTATCTAGACATCACATGTAGGCACGCGATGAAGGTAGGGGTTGAAGTTGCGCTAGCTAACTGGCTGGCATGAGACCTGGTGTCCTGGTTGACTTCATGGCTACTTGCGAGAGTGTCGAGAGCTTCTTTCACTGCCAAAAAGTTTTCTTTAAACAGCCTTATAGATTTGTACTTATAGGACCATCTAGTTTCACAGAATAAAGGAATATTAGGTATCAGTTTTCTCCGTAATACACTTTCTCTGAAAAATCTGATAACTTGTATAATAGTCCCAACACAGTTTCGTATTTCTTGAACCTGGTTCAGGTCATTGACAACTAAGTTTAGTCGGTGTGATGCACAGTGGCACAGCTATAGGATATTTTTCTTTAATCCTATAGTCGGAGAGAAGTTTCGTGGCGGCTGAGGGATTAGGACGGCCGGCAAGGCCTCTGCCACCCCCAATTAGCCCTCGCCCGGCCGCTCCGGGTTTCCTTACTGAGTCACCTACTGGGCTGAAGGTACACCAAGTACATTTTTTTTTAATTCAACATATAGAGTAATTTGAAAATTAATTTCGAATTCTACATCAATTTACAAGGAAAACAAGTCCAAGAACCGCATACTTACAATAATATTAAGGCTTTATGGTTGTTTGTAAATGAAACAAAGTTATATATCGCCAAAAAGCGTAGTCCATAAAGCAATTTATTGATTTGATAAGTATGATTATAAATAAAAATAAATAAACTTAAAGTATAAGTAGGGGAACCCGGGGCGGAATGGGGTAGCGGGGCAGAATGAAGATGTAGATTTTTGAGGTCAAGCACGTGCTTCTACCTAGCGGCAATCACTGTAACTAGATCACGCCACTTCGGCTCGACACCGGCAGCCATGTTTAGTTAGTTTCGTTGATGTTTGCGGAGTGAGTGTGCTGATGATAGTTTTCGTGCTTCTGCGTTGCAAATTTGATCGGTATTGGAACCAAGGTAAGGTCAATTTACAGCTTTTAAGCTCAACTATCATTAGTGGATACTTGAAGTACATTTAATTAGCTTATGTTACGTGTAGTAGAATGTTTCTTTACACATCGTTTTTGAGTCACCATACCTCCATAACCTAAAACATATCACTGGGGCGGAACGGGGTGGGGCAGAACGGGGATGTACCCCATTCTGCCCCATACTCATTTTTATTGGTGACCATATTACTTAGGCTATTTTTTATATTTCAGATGGTTCGAGACTATAAAAGAAAAACGGATAGACAATCATGGTCCTACGAGTCTATGAATAACGCAGTTGATGCAGTTATTTCCGGCCAATTCGGTTACAAAAAGTCGTCTCAACAGTTCAATGTGCCCCAATCAACTTTGGAAAGATATGTAAAAAAAAGAAAGAAAATCCTGACTATAAAATTAATAAATCAGCAGGAAAATTTCAAAAATTATTTATTGATGAGCAGGAACAAGAGCTAGTAACCTACTTAAAATCTATGGAGGCTAGGTTATTTGGTTTGTCAATGAAAGACTTGCGGGAATTAGCTTATCAATTAGCTGTAAGGAATGGCATTGGCCATAGATTTAATAATCAAACCGCAGGACAAGATTGGGTCTCAGGCTTCCTTAAGAGACATCCTACTTTAACTCTTCGGACACCTGAGTCAACATCTGGTGCACGAGCTATGGGGTTCAACAAAGTGTCTGTTGACAAATTTTTTTTGTTACTCACAAAAGTAGTGGACAAGCACAAACTAACTGCCTCCCAAATATATAACTGCGACGAAACTGGAATTACAGTTAACCCAAAGAGCAATTCAAAAATCATTGCCCTAAAAGGAAAGCGTCAGGTTGGGTTGTTAACTTCGGCAGACAGAGGAGAAACTGTAACTGCCCTCCTTTTCATGTCAGCAAGTGGAGCGTACATGCCTCCTATGCTGATATTTCCTAGGAAAAGAATGCAGCAGGAGTTTGAGATGGGATTGCCTCCTGGGGGTTGGGCAGAGGTACACAGCTCGGGGTGGATTACATTAGATACTTTTTTTGCATGGTTCAAGAAGTTTGTTACATTCTCTAATGCATCTAAAACATCGCCTGTTCTTCTTATCCTTGACGGCCACTCGACACACACTAAAAACCTGAACGTTATTGACTATGCTAGGGACAATGGAGTTTCCATGCTATGTATTCCACCGCATTGCTCCCAGAGGCTTCAGCCTCTTGATGTTGCATTTATGAACCCCTTAAGTCGATACTACAGCGAGGAGCTCCGAAAATGGCTTCGGAGCAATCCAGGAAAAGTGGTAACTTTATTCCAGATATCGACTATTTTTGGGGCAGCCTATATTCAATGCGCCAATATGAGAACTGCCATAAGTGCGTTTAAAGCTACAGGAATATGGCCTACTGATCCCTCCATCTTCAAAGAGGAAGATTTTCTCCCAGCAGACGTAACCGACATTCCTGTTGAAATACCTCCTTCCCAAGAGGCTGTCTTATCACCAGGAGAAGAACTGATCCAAGGAGGCGAAGAACTTATCCAAGGAGGTGAAGATCTTAACCAAGGAGGTGAAGATCTTAACCAAGGAGGTGAAGAACTTATCCAAGAGCCTTCTCCGAACATTCCAGTTAAAAAATGCCAATCAGCAAGCTCAAATGATGTTGATGAAGTTTTTTGCACTGATAAGGAGCAAACACCGGCAAAGAAACCCCGGCTCAATGATGGATTGAGTGTCCCTGGATGCTCTCATTGGGTAGATGGTAACCAGGCCTCTCAATTAGGGGAATCATCCAAATTTGTAGTCTCACCCGAAGTTGTGATGCCAATTCCCAAAGTTAAGGCCACCACAAAGAGGTCAAATCGGAAAAAAGGGAAGACTGCGATCTTAACAGAATCGCCATACAAAAGAGAACTTATGGAGGCTATAAATGAAAGGGAAGAAAAAAATCGTATCAAGCAAGAAAAAGCAAGAATGAGGTTGTTTAAGAAGGAGAACAAATCGAAGAGTAAGGAAACTAAAGAAAAAAACCTGAAGAAACTTGAAAAAAAGAAGGAGCAGAAAAATAAAGACAATGATGACAGTGATGATGATGATGATGCAGACTGTGCCTGTTTGTATTGTGGAGAGTTCTATTCAAAATCAGTAGAAGGGTGGGTATCGTGCTGTAGGTGCAAAAAGTGGGCTCACAATTCATGCGCAGGCATAGACAGTGAGGACGATGAAGCTGTATTGTTATGTGAATTATGTGACGATGAGGACTGAGAATAGGATTTGAAAACAATTGATGTTAGTTTAAGTAGCCTTAGGAAAAAAAGCTATGACAAAACACGTTTTAGTAGTTATAATTAACAATATACGTTTGGAGGGAAGTTTTTCAAAAATGTTGACATGTATTTAATGACCACCCCATTCTGCCCCGATACCCGGGGCAGAACGGGAAATTGTAATAGGTGTAATTTTCAAAATATAAAAAAAATAATTGATGTTTAGTTAAGATATGAATATTTTCTTGTTATGTGCTAATGTTCAATAAACATGTATAAAATATTTCAGCCTTTTTAATCAACCCTTTTTACATGAAAAAAATATATATTTACTAAGTACCCCATTCCGCCCCGGGTTCCCCTAAATAAAAACAAAATTATAAATAAATAGCAATAATTAGACATTCAATTAAACATAATACAATGAACAGATTACGACAATATTAACTTTTCTACTTCAATTAAAAATAATATAATTATATGACAGTTAGTTCTATATTTACAACATCCTAGCTCAACACCAGCTAAAAGAACCACATTCCTAGAACAAAAAAAACTTAAGCTTTGCAGTGCATGTATTAAAAACGTTATTTTTTCGTTTTTTTAACGGTATAACAAAAAATAACTTATACTTCCCAAGAATATGATTTTATAATATTAATGAATGTTATTGGTGTATGTTATATATTATGAAACACAGATAAATTGCGTTTACCTTTCATTCCAAAAGATCACAGCCAATGTCATCTTCCTTCTCAGAGTCATCGGATTCGTCTGTGTCTTCACCATCGCCAGGGCACAAGCTGATTATCAGTTCTTGGACGCTGTGATCATTCAGTCCTTCACTTACCCAATCAGCATCTAAAACTCTCTTGACGTGATCAACATAACTGATCCACTTTTCGGGGGTTATGGTCGAGATTGCCTCCATGAATAATTTTTCGATGTCTTTAAGTTTAAAAGTATTATTCCTATCTTTCACATAACCCTTCAATGCAGCCCACACCATTTCTATAGCGTTATACTGGCAATGGTATGGCGGAAGCCGGAGTATTTGGAAGCCTAGTTGAGACGCTTTACTGTCAATTTCAAATTTTTTAAACCTAGGTTTGTGGCTCTTGACAAGTTCATACAGTTCTGGTTTCTTTGCATCAGGAGGGTGTGAAATTCCATTTTTATTCAACCAATCGACCATTTGTTGTTTTCTAGAAGATGATGTCGGTGCTTTGTCCTTCACTCGCGAATGATACGGGGCGTTGTCCATTATTATCGTGCTTCCTCGAGGTATGGCCGGAATTAAAACACTGAAACACCACCCTTCAAAGATTGTAGAGTCCATTTCCTCGTGATAGTCGTTGGTTTTTTTTGACTGGAACATAAGAGGAGGTGCGTCGATCCAACCACTAGCACTTTCAGCGTGGCAAATGATTAATCGTTTTCCTTTGCCAAGGGGGGAATTCAATGTTCCCTTTACCGAGTCATCAGTCCAGCCTTTCGCTCTTACCGTGTTCTCGTTGAGCCAGGTTTCGTCCAGAAAAATCGCTTTTTTTATGTCAATGTTTCTAACCTTACGTAAAAACTGACATCTTGACAGAGCTACCGACTTTTCCATGAGCACTTTTCTACCATTAAACTTTTTATACACAAATCCTAATGTTTTCAGAATACTACGCAATGAATACGAACTTTTACTGTACAGACCTCTATCCTTTAGTGATTTCAGAAGTTTCTTTATTGTTGGAACTTCGCGTCTCTCATAGTATTCTAGGACGTGTCGGCGTATCGCACTTAGCTGGAAACTGTCTAGTCCCGTCGCAGGTCGTATGTTTTGCCTCTTCCTGTCTTTTGAATTCTTCCTTGGAGTCCTAATAAGAATCCGTCTTTTGTTTTTTGAAGATTGTTCCTGACATTCACCTTCGTCCGCCTGTCCTGCTAAACACACGTCGTTAGTGGAGTCAGTTGTCTCACCGTCACCTCGCTTTCCAATTTCGCGGACCTGAGCATTGATACGTTCAACAGTCCTTTTTGAAACTTTTGTCGCATCGGAAACACGTTCTAAAACTTTCCTGACATCTTTTAACGGTCCCATGTTGTTTTTTCTTCATAAAAATATTTTATCACGGAAGCAACGATTGACCGCGCCTGAGTGTGGAGCACCTCTGAAGACATACCGTACTTAAGTCACAAACACAAAATTAATATAACACAATGTATTCGCGCTAGAACTTATCTGTAAGTCAACACTGTTCCAACTGACAGAAAACGGGTTAACCATAAGAATGAGTCACAAGTTATTTGAGACTCAAGTGGGGGATGGTAAGAAATGTGTCACCGGAAATTCTTATCTGTTCGCTATAAATAACAGTAGAGCGTGCGTCACTTTCTTAAGATTCTAGAAATCTACTTCTATAATTACCATTAGGACAGTAAATCGCTGAAAAAATAACTAAACTTATTATAATTTATAAACATACTCATGAAAACAATAATTTGTTTTATAGACTGCACTTTGGGGTTAAATAATTTATTTTTTGTTTCATTTACAAACAACCATAAAGCCTTAATATTATTGTAAGTATGCGGTTCTTGGACTTGTTTTTCTTGTAAATTGATGTAGAATTCGAAATTAATTTTCAAATTACTCTATATGTTGAATTAAAAAAAAATGTACTTGGTGTACCTTCAGCCCAGTAGGTGACTCAGTAAGGAAACCCGGAGCGGCCGGGCGAGGGCTAATTGGGGGTGGCAGAGGCCCTGCCGGCCGTCCTAATCCCTCAGCCGCCACGAAACTTCTCTCCGACTATAGCTTGAACTCCCCTTTCATGGCCTGCCATTGTAGAACAGCCATCAAAACCTAAACCAATTAGTTTGTTCATGTCTAAGCCCAAATCTTCAACAAACTTCAAAATAGCTGTAGAAATTCCCTCAGCTTCTAAAGTAGTCAGTTCTGAAAACCCTAGAAATTCTTCTTTTACAACGAAGTTCAAACTTTCGTCTACAAAACGTATCCCAATAGACAGTTGCTCTTTTCCACTGATGTCTGCAGTTTCATCGGCTAGCAATGAAAATGCTGAAGATTTTTTAGCCTCGCCAACAATTTGTTCTTGAATCACAGAACCACAAATATTTAGTAGATCATTTTGTACCCGATGTGAGGTGTATTTTCCTTTTCCACTGTGGTGATTTAAATGTTCCTCCAACACCTTGTCGCCAGAATTTACCCAAAACAGAAGTAAATCCTTAAAATTCCCTTCGTCTGACAGTTTGCCTCTAATTGGTAAGTCATGAGTTCCACAGAATACCAATGTTGTCAGAATAGATTTAAGTTTAGTGCGGTTGGCATTTACGATTTCTGAAACCCCACTGTCTATCTGCTCAACCACACTTTTTCTTTTCAGTTCTATCGATTCACAAAAGCTTTTGGCTTTTCCTGTGGATTCGATATGCCAACTGCTTTTTTCATGCCCTCGAGCATCTTCGTGAAAATGTTTATAATCCTTGTGGGCCCTAATTACAAAGTTACCAAAAGTCCCTCTCTTCAAAACTGGCTTGAAAAGACTGCAAAACTTGCAGAGACCGGCCTTAAGCTTAGGTGAATAAACTAACCAGGAGTACTTTTCAAACCAACTTTTCTGGAAAGGCCATTTTAGTTTTCTTCCTTCATCAATGTCTTTTTTTTAAATCATGGGATGAATTTTGAGCGCGTGGGTTTGTAATGAGCTGGTACTTTACATCTTCTGAAACTGAGGAGTTCATGAACTCGCCTACATCAAAGCTGTGATTTACATATTTCAAATGGTAAATAACACTTTCTGTAATGATTATAAGCCAACGCAAAATGTTGTCATAGATGAAATGCTGACATTGTTCCGAGGTCGCTGCCCCTTCAAGGTATTCCTAAAAGAAAAGCCAGGCAAGTATGGTATATTGATAAGAGTTCTAGCTGATTGCCAAGAACGTTTTGTACTAAATATGGAGCTGTACTGTGGGAAGACAGAGGAAATAGTACTGTAGAAGTGGTAAAAAGGCTGGTAGTTCCAATTGCAAACACAGGCAGAAATGTTACTACTGACAGGTTTTATACTTCCGTTGTTTTAGCAGAAGAACTGTATAATAACTATGATTTAACTTTAGTGGGAACCATGCAGTCTAATAGGAAATTTATACCTAAAGAGCTAGTTACAGATGGTCGCCCACAGTATTCAAGTCTTTTCGCTTTTACAGATCCCAAATCTAATATGGCTCCAGTTACATTACAATCCTATATAGTAAAGGACAAGCCTAAAAGGAACCTAATTTTACTATCAACCCAACATCAAGATGACACGGTTGATTATGATGTAAATGGTAAACACAAATCAGAGATAAATTTATTTTACAATTCCACAAAAGGTGGAGCGGATACTGTCGACCAGATGGCAAGAAAGTATAGTACAAAACGATCCACTAACAAGTGGCCGCTTACAGTATTCTATTCAATCATTGATATAGTATGTATAAATGCTTTTTCTTTATATATTATGAACTTTCCAGACTAGAACAAGACAAAAACCTATCGTAGAAGATTGTTTTTACAAAATTTAGGTATGGAACTTATTCGTCCAAATATTGAAGTCCGCGCTACTAATCTGCAGGGACTTCCAAATAATGTGGTGGTGGCAATGGAAAATGTTCTGGAAAAAAAAATAAAAAGTGCACTAATTATTCCAGCACCTACAATTAGAAAAGGGAGATGCCATATTTGCTGCTCGGAATCTGACAGTGAGCATCGAAGAAAACTCAGCAAAAGAACCATTATATGTTGCAACTGCTCCAAATATGTGTGTGGAAAACACAATGAAAAGACTCACATTTGTTTTGAATGTAGAAACGCACAAGTCTATGAATAGAGAGAAATAATTTTTTCACTATTTCATTCATTTATTCATTTTTTATCATTCATTTGTTCAACTAGCTGAATAGAGCTAAGTAGACTAACTAGAGCAAAGTAATGATCTTATAAGGTTACTTTATCTTTAAATTACTAAAAGTTTGTGATTTGTCATTAAAATTTTGTTTGATTTATTAAAATATGTGTATAATATGACTGTGGACATTTTTTATCCCCCCTTGGTAAAACGTGTGACTGTTTCTTTTTTGGTAAACGGAGGGTTAAATGATACAACATTTTAACCTTCAATTAGTCACGTCAAGGAAGATTCTTCTGTGCCTATTTTTGTTTGACCGTGTTGTACGCGGTCTGCTACCTAGGAACGTGACCATCACAACAGCTGTCACCCTATTCATGCCTGACTCCACCCTTCTTGTCCCGTTAGTTTGAGTCAGCGTTCAAGAGATAGGAGCGATTTTCTTCCAGCCCGGTCTAAACTTCCGTGCGCGACACTTTGTGCACAGTTTTTCCCAGGAAAAAGTTCTGTGTGCGACATAGTGTGCAACAGATTTTAGTGTTCATTTAGAGTTATTTTTTGTTGTAAATAACGTTTTTTGTACTTTTTTATTATTTGTTTCTAATAAAATGAATCCTATCGAAGAAAACAGAATCCAAGAACTGTTATTAGAACCATATTCTTCTGAAAGAAATGACATTTTATCAGGTGATAGTGGTGAAGAAGACGATTTGGAAATTAGTGACCATCAGACAGACTTAGAGCAATCAAAAGAAGACACAAACGACCCACCACATGTAGCACCAAAAACCACCATCCCTGTGTATAACGTTCTGAGGGATACGAATTCCATGTAAGGCAAGGATGAACTTACAGAACGGTATCTATGCAGGCCTCCTCAGCCTAGGAATACTCGGCAGCGACCACACAATATACTCCGTGTGCACCTACCCGGCCCACGAGGGGATGCTCGCAATGCTATAACACCTATTGATTGTTGGAATTTATTTTTCAACCAGCATATGATTGACACCATTGTAAGATTCTCAAATAAAAAAATTTAAGTTAAAAGACAAAACTTTTCCAAAGATCGAGATGCTAAGGACACTGATATTACTGAAATTAAAGCACTATTGGGTTTATTGTACATGGCAGGTACTCTCAAGTCGTCGCACGAAAATTTGGACGATTTATATGCAATAGATTTCACTGGTGTGGAATTTTTTCCGTTCAACAATGTCATTGAGAAAGATTCGATTTTTATTGGGCAGTCTACGGTTCGACGACGCTGAAACTAGAGAAGAGAGAAGACAAGTTGACAAGCTGGCCCCAATTCGCCAAATATTTGAAAATTTCAACCAGAACTGCATTTCAAACTACACTTTGGGATAAAACTGTACTATTGATGAGATGCTGGAACCCTTTATGGGCCACTGCCCTTTTAGGCAATACATTAAAACGAAACCAGCTAGATATGGGATAAAGGTATAAGCCCTAGCCGACTCCAAGACTTTTTATGGAAGCAATATGGAAGTCTACCGTGGCAAACAACAACCTCAAAGACCTTTTAACATCAGATAAGGTTACAGATGTTGTTCTCCGACTTGTGCAACCGATTTCACAATCTGGACGAAATGTAACTGTTGATAATTTCTTTTGTTCTATTCCCCTTTGTGACGAGTTGGCACGAGTGCATAAGTTATCGCTTGTTGGAACAGTGAGGAAACATAAAAGGAAACTTCCAGATATTGTAAAAGTTACCACTAACCGCCCAGTACACAGAAGCTTATTTCTATAGGGAAATGATAAAACTTTAATTTCCTACAAACCCAAGGAAAAAAGTTGTATTGCTTCTTTTTTTCCTTACACAATTCAGACGACATTGACCCCCAGAGTGGAGACCCATTGAAACCAGAAATTCTCACATTTTACAATAAAAACAAAGGAGGAGTGGACACCCTGGACAAATTGAAGGCATCCTATAATGTTGGCAGGAAAACAAACCGGTGGCCTCTTTCCCTGTTTTATGCTCTATTGAACATTGGAGGGATAAATGCAAACATAATTTACTTGTCAAATTCTCAAGAAAACATACCGCGAAGACATTTTCTAAAAACTCTTGTACAAGATTTGTGTAAGGATCACATGATAAGAAGAGCTCACCAAGAAAATCTTCCCCGATTCTTGAAATTGCAAATGAGGAAACTGGCAGGCATTGAAGAGGAAGAACACCGACCTCGCCCCGTAGGAGCATCGGGACGATGTACTTACTGTACGTGGAGAGAAAATCGAAAGACAGTCGTTTCATGTGCCATGTGTGAAAGGTTCATCTGCAAGCAGCACACCACTTCACTATGTAATAACTGTGCTGCTGACAGAAACGCTGAAAATATTGCAGAAGAAGACTAAATCGTGAAAATATTTGTAAGCATGTATATATATGTATAAGTAATAATACAACTCGCACACCCCCTCCCCTGACACTAACCTCTCACTTCCGCTTACACCAAAACACATCCCTCAACATCAACACACACACCACTCCCACACATAAAAACATATTTATAAGTTTTATATGCTTTTTTAAAATTTTAACATCTTTATATAATGTACTTATGTAGACTTAGTTAATAAAAGTTACTTTTGTAGCCTTTATATGTCTGTTTACTTAACCTGGAAGATTCTTCCGTGCGCGACTAACTGTATAACATTTTTCACGCGACTAATTGAAGTTTAATTCTTGTAAATTGTAATGAAAATAATAATTTATTGTGTTTATATAATGTTTATAACCAAAGTTTTGTACAGAATCTCAAATAACTGGTTCTAAAGTACTCTTCAGTAAGTGTTTTACATAAATAATACGGTGCTGTGTTGTGTTTATAAACAGCTGACCTATAAATAGGACAGTGGTAACTAAAAATACATCAGCTGACTTATGAATCATGAAAGCAACCATGTTATGTGGGAAAGAAGACTTTGTTATGTGAATGGAAACGATGGTTATGTTAATTGTTGGTTATAGTTTGTGCAGCTAATGAGTGTGTAAATAATGGCTAGTACATCGCATATGACAATTGTAGAAATGCTCAATTTACTTGGTGAACTTGAAGAAAGTGATCAAACATTTGCGTCTACTAACATTGTTGTCTTACCACAGGTAGGATCAAATTAGAAATAATGATAACGTAAAGAATCAAGAATAATTTACTGTCGTAAAACTATTTACATAGCAAGGACAAACTAGGCCTTCTCAGTGTCATTATGAAAGCAAAGACGAACAATCTATTGATAGGCCTAATACAATTTCTGAACATAGGCCTATACCTAAAACAAATACGTACGGTGATAAAAATCATAACAAAAACCCACTTACTAAAATATTTAGGCTTACAAAAGTTACCAAGGTTCATAAGCCAATACAAACTAAAGCAGACCGGATTTAGGAAAAAACTGTACCTAATTACGAGTTTCCTGAAAATAACACTGGACCTGATACAAAAATAAATCATACTAAAGATGAGTTTCACATTAAGTCCCCTCTATAAATATTTTGAACACTATTTTCTTCAGATATAATGATTAGTATTGTAGAAGAAACTCTGAGATATGCTAGTGAAACAAAAACCGACCAAACTTTTGCATTTACTGTTGAAGATCTAAAAATATTTATTGGAATATTACTTATAACTGGATACAATACTTTACCACCAGTAAGTCATTATTGGAGTAATTCTGAAGATATAAGTTTGCCGTTTGTAGCAGGTGCTATGTCAAGGAACAAATTTACACAAATAAAATCATGCATCCACTTAAACAATAATGCATTTCTGAATAATGATACAAATTATGACAAGGGATTCAAAGTTCGGCTTTTAATTGAATCAATTAAAAATATGTTTGCACAGTTTGGTGTATTTGAAAATAAAATTGCAGTGGATGAAATGATTGTTAAATATTTTGGTTGTAGCAGGCTGAAACAATTTATCCGAGGCAAAACTGTAAGTTTCGATTACAAATTGTAGGCCTTGTGTGGTGTTAGCATATATTGCTATAATTTTGATTTGTACTGTGGGAATGAAACTAGCACGGAGAAAAATATAAGTTTAGGAACAAGAGTTGTACAATCTCTCTTGTTTGTTATTAAAGATCCTGTAAGCCATGAGTTGTTCTTTGATTAATTTTTTACTAGCCTTGAATTACTGAAAGAGCTTTTTGAAATTGGTTTCAGAGCAAGTGGAACAATCAGCTAACTGAGCTAGAAATTGCTCTCTTCTAAGCAAGAATGAGATGACATCAAGAGGTAGAGGGTCTCATGATTATATCAGTGATGTTGAAAATAAAATTTTTCTTGTGAAATGGAACGATAACAGTATTGTAAATATGGCTACAAATTTTGATGCTATAGAGCCCATGAGTTCTGTTAGGAGATATAATAATAAATAGAAGAAAAAGACTGCCATTCCAGTGCCTAAGCCTTATAAAGAACTATAGTAGTTCCATGGGAGGAATATATTTGCACAACTGGATAGTTCCTAAATACAATATCAAAATCAAAGGAAAAAAGTGGTATTGGCCAATATTTATCAGGATCCTTAACATGATGATTGTGAATGCTCGGATAGTCCATAAAATGGCCAATGACACCCAACTCACATTGCTGGATTTTCTTACGGCTAATACTGTTACCTACCTCAAAACAGGTGATACCAGGAAATTACTAGAACGTCGTCCTACAGTAATCCGTCGTAGTCAAGTAGCTAGATCTTTTGATGACACAAGATACGACAGAAAGGATCATATTCGACTCCCAAGACAGAATAGGAGAAGTCAGATGAAAAACTGTCTTTCTGAACCACTTACATATTGAAAAAAAACGCAATACAACTTTGTGCAAGAATTGTTTTGGACACTATCATACAAAGTAAGAAATAATAAATAATGTATCAATTGTATTATTCATGACGTATTTTGATTCAACATATCTTATTTCATTTTGTAACTACTAATAACAGTGTAATAATATGTCAATTGAGTGAATTTATAAAATAATTCATGAAACTATACAATTAACTTTACTGACCACTGTCCTATTTTTAGGACAGTGTTTATTTCTATGAATCAATTTTTTTTAGTTAAAACTTTAGTGGATTTGTGTTTATTATGTTATTTTAACCTAAAATATAAATGTTCAAACTCTAATTTTAAGTAAAAATAATTTGGTAAATAATGGGTTAAAAAGTGGATTAGGGAACGTGTATTACCCAATTTACCTCCTAACTCATTCATTGTAATTGACAATGCACCTCGAGTAAATATATCTCATGTGACAATGGAACTGGAATAGGCAATTCAGTGCATAGAATGCATTTTATAGATGGATTGCCCTTACGCGAATAAAAACTGAAAGGTAGTTTTGGGTTCATCCCACATTAAGTACTAAACAGTAATAGGATTTTAAGTGGGTAGTTTTACTGGTTACACTACCCTCTTGTTCCAATGAGGTGGTAGCTCAAGGTTCTGTAACCATCAAACAGTGGCAATCTAGAAACTACAATGAATTGTGGGAAAAGTACAGATAGAGTTTATGGAAAAACCTTTTTTGCCACTGCCCTTTTATTTGTTAGTCTAAGTGTTTGCTTTGTTAAAAAATGGTAGATGCAAGGGAAGAAGAACGCATACGGACATTGATCGCAGATTTGGAGAACGAGAGTCATCCTGAGGATGATTTTCTGGGCGAAGCTGAAGTCAACCTCACTTTAGATAAAGGTAACAACTCAGAATATAGTGATATAGAGGAAGATCAAATTCCTTTAGAACATTGTAGTGATACTGAAGAGAGCGAGAAAGAAGGGTTAGAAGATGTTTTGCCTCAGAATACTCAAAATTGGGTACCTTTTTATCTTGGGCGGGATGAAACTACTCCTTGGAGTCACATTGCTGTAAAATCTCCAACACAAACAAGAAGTCACAATATTGTGACTAAACTTCCAGGGCCTATTAGGGATGCAAAAGGGGCTAAATCTGCTTTAGATTGTTTTTCTTTGTTATTTAATAAGGATTTTATTGATAGTGTTGTTCAGTATACAAACATAAAAATACGATCATGCCAACAAAATTACACAAGGGAAAGGATGCCATATATAGATGCAAAGGAAACTGACCATGCTAAAATGTGTGCTTACATTGGGGTTTTATATATGCTTGGTATAACCAAGTCAAAAAAGAATAAATTAAATGATGTTTGGCGAAGTGATAGCTTAGGAATTGAGATATTTCGTCTCATCATGGGGGTCAACAGGTTTAAATTTTTGCAGCAGATGGTGATTTTTGATGACATATCTGATGACACTCCAGAGCAAACCGAAAGAGGGTCAACAAGCTGTATTGCATCAGGGAGTTGTTTGACAAGTTTGTGAATGCATGTAAAGTGAACTACAGCCACAGTGCTTTTGTGACCGTAGATGCTGCCAAATTTCAGAGGTCGTTGCAGCTTTAGAGTATTTATGCCACAAAAACCAGGCAAATACAGCATCAAAGTATGGGCTTGTAGTAATGCTAAAACATTCTACACAAATATGGAAGTATTCATAGGACAGCAACACACAGGACCATTTCAGTTGAACAACTCAATCCCAGCTATCGTTCATGTATGTGAGTCAAATCGAGAACACTGGTAGGAATGTTACCTGTGACAATCTGTTCGCGTCATTGCCTCTAGCTGAGAGCCTTTTGCAGAAGAAACTTACTGTCGTGGGCACAATGAGAAAAAACAAATGTGAAATTCCACCATTTTTTGTGGCTAAAGACAAAAATAAGCCTGTTCCTAACTCAATATTTGGGTTCTCTTCAAATGCAACACTTGTATCATACAAACCAAAACCGGCTAAAATAGTAGTGCTTCTTTCAACCTTTCATGAAAATGACGCAATAGATGAGGACAGTGGTGATGCTGCAAAGCCAGAGATCGTCACATTCTATAACAGCACAAAAATTGGTGTGGATACTTCAGATGCACATAAAAAAAATACTCTGTAGCAGGAATAGCAAGCAACTCCTTGGCCTCTTGCAATGTTCTACTTCATGCTGAATGTTGGAGGTGTGAACTCATTTGTTATTTTCAGACAAAATTCACAAGAATCTATTAGAAGGAGTGAGTTCTTGTACACGCTATGCAAATCTTTAGTTGTAGACCACTACAAACACCGGCTCTATGAAACAAGCATTTCAAATACAATGAAGCTGAGGATCTGTGAAATCTTTTCATTGCCAAGGAAACGAGAAGCTGAGCGTCCTGATGAAGAAGCCAATACCGTCGAAGCCAGATGTAGCTACTGCCCGTCAAAAAAGAACCACAAGGCAAAAACCAAGCGAAAGACCTGTTCAAAGCATATTTGCCGTGAACATACAACAACCATTTGTACTACATGTGATGGAAATGACCCAATCGAAGAAGACGAATAGTGTAAGTGTGTGAACACGAAAAACGTTTTATTTAGCAGTATCCATTTTGAAAAGTTTTGTTTACTCATATAATCTTTTAGAATTATATTTTTCTTCTCTACAAATTCTTAAAAATGTGTGTAAAACAGTGTGTCTACCGGTCACGGAAGTCCCCGAAAAGTCCCGTATTTGTATGAAGGGTCACGGAAGTCACCAAAAGTCACGAATTTTTATTCGTAGGTCACCGAAATATGGACATATGGAAATATGGAAGGCAGTGCACATGGAAGAAATAGGAATGTTTTTAGATGGAATGGAGAAATGCATAAGAAAGTTCGACGCGATTGGCTGTTGTCTTGGCAACGTAATTTCGTCACGAGCGCATGCGCAGAGACTCGGAAATGTGTTCTACTATTCGCTATGCGTCCGCCGTACTTTCAAACACCTGTTTTCGTGAGTTTGTTTTGTTTGCCATTCTTTTCCTTGTTCCAAGTTGGTTCCTTTCGTGAGAGGTCCAACCTCTCAGACCATACCGGTATTCAACTAGTGAATCGTGACCGACTATAGCTTGAATAAAGCAAGTTAGTCTGTTAAGTTGAACTGCTTTGTTTGCACCTAATTTGGCGTTGGCTTAAATCCAATACGGTGAAGCAGTGATTTTTAATTCATTTTCTAAAGTGCCGTTAAAGTAAACTCTTTAGAAATATTTTAGTGTACAGTAATAATTTGTTCAGACATAGTGTGAAATATCAGTGAAAGTTATTTTAGTTTCTTTTTAATAAGTTTTAATAAGTTAGTGTAGTAATAGTTATAGGCCTACTAGTTTTTCAGTTGACAGAGACAACATGCCGGGCAAGTGCCGATTCCAAGAAACGTGGTCTGAAGACGACAATTTAAAAATGTGGTTGAGACCAGGTAAAGACTTATACACAGCATTTTGCTGTTTATGCAAAAGACATTTTGATGTCTCTCATTCAGGTGTTAATAGTCTTAAGTCACACAAATTAGGAAAAAAACATGCCGAATTAGAAAAACCTTAAAAGCGGCAAACAAATGACTCTTCATGCCTTTAGGCCTAACATTTGTAGTTTCAGTACTGCAGCCAGTAGTACTGTAGATAGTTCCTTAAGCCAGCAAGGAAGTAATGAAGCAATTTTGACACTGCCTTCTACTTCAAAAACTTCATTAATTGAGGTTAGCCAACAATCAGATTTTTCGTCTTTGGCTGAAAAAAAAATAGCCCTACTCCAGTCCTGACTAGTTTTCTTGTGTCTGACAGTGTCACTAAAGCTGAAATTTTATGGGCATGTCAGTGTACTTTGACAAACACTTCTTCACGTTCTCGTGAAGCGGCAAGTGTATTATTTCCTATCATGTTCCCTGACAGTACAATAGCTCAAAAATTTCAGATGCACAAAGATAAGATAGCCTATAGTGTCACTTATGGGCTAGGTCCCTATTTTTCTAATATCGTAGCAACAGAAGCCAAAACGAGTCTGTTTTTTGCACTTTCTATTGATGAAAGCTTAAATGACATTTGCCAAAAGCAGCAGATGGACATTATGATAAATTATTGGTGTTAAGAAAAAAACATGGTTAGCACAAGGTACCTGACTTCAACATTTTGAGAAAGGTTTTCTGCTGTTGATATGTTGGATAAATTGACTACTACTTTAGGGGAATTCAACTTGCCACTGAATAAGTTAACTCAGCTGTCTCCTGACGGACCTAACGTCAATCTTAAGCTTATTTTTGACCTGAAAACTCACATAAAAGAGCCCCTTGTTAATAATATGGAGATTATAGATGTTGGCAATTGTTCACTGCACATCGTTAACAATGCTTTCAAAACTACACATAGTGAGACCCATCCCCCCACCAAAGCTGGGAAGCGTGCCAACTGGGGGATGGCTCAAAACGAGTAAAGCGATGGGATCACGGGTGGCAGTTGGAGGGTCCAAAATAAAACTCGGCAGCTGAGCGAAACTAATTTATTACCAAAAAACCACTATTAACATAATCAAAAACGGCAGAAGGCCACGATATAAAATAGGCAGAAGGCCACAATATAAATTTTCACTTAAATAAATAATAACAAACACTAAAATTACCAAGATACTACACAATAATAACAAACGCTATAAATACCACAAACTCTACAAATACCCAAAATTTAACAATTAATCAACTGTATGGCCTATCTGCAGTTTAGCCTGAGACACCCCAAAACGTAAGAAAATATTAAGCCCCAATTAAAAGTGAAAATTTAGAAAACTTTTGGATCACAACATTTAAACCGGCAATTTAGCCCGAATCCCTTGATTCCACCGGGCCAGGGAGTAAGCCGGAATCCCTGGGCAGCTCCGAATTAAAAGTTAAGCAAAAGAACAATAATCCCCTTTTGGTGAAAGTTTAAAAATTAAATAATTTAAAAGAAAATATAACACGGTACCGTCGAGTAAAAATTCACTTCAAAACCCCCCCCCCTAATACACTTAACAAAAAATAAATAACAATAACTAGGCCTAAGCAATTAAATAAATAATAACAGGATTTAACAATGGGGACCTAACAAAAATAAAAATCTAAACAAATGTAACAAGAAAATAGACTAATTAAACTAAATAACAATAAATATTAACATTAAAAGTTCTTGGTATTTCACGTTTTCTTTTCCCTTTAATAAAAAAATAAATAAATAAGTCCCCAATGGCTGTGTTGCTTAAAATCACTGTCCAAGTTTAGAAGCTCAGGCCTAGGCCTCATAAAGTTCCACAGACATTTTTTTTTCTTCTTTTTTTCTATTTTCCATTTCCTTTTTCACTATAAATTAAACCCCCAGCTCAGCCGCCGGGAAACAACAAGGAAAGCACTGACCTGAGGACGAAGACTCATACCCAAAGATGTAGCTGGGGCAGAAGGGTCACCAATGGCCTCTATACATGGTCCTCAGGCCAGGCTGGCAGCGCAGATGGTAGAAAATCCCCGGACGGCAGGCCGAGGGCTGAACGTCCCACTGAAGGACCCTGGACTGCAAGGTTAAACACAGCCATTAAAAATAGAACAGCCAAACCCTTTTACAAAAATAACACATAACAACTAAATATAAGTGTGCATGATTTCGCCAAACTTAACATGAAGAGACCAACTTATACATGATTGGAGCAACAAGACAGTGAAAGATTAACTTTAGGCTATGGAATATTTAACAACTTACAACTTAACCAATTACAAGTTAACAAATTACCAAAGAATAAATTCCGTATATGGAACTAAAAAAAAATGACAAACTGAATACTAGGCTATGGATACATGAGCAATCTGTCATAACATGAAAATCAAACTAAAGATAGGCTAGGTTATTGTCCATGAACAAAAAGATGGTAAATCGGTAACTGCAACTTAAAAAGGCTCAACAAAACATTATACAGAACTACTATTAAATATGAAACCAGAGATAATAAAGCAATTAAAGTCAAAAAGGTAACAATGAGCACATGGCTCGAACCTAGGTTAAAACATCTAGACAAAGAATATAAATTTAACAAAACTCTGAAAACACAAGTAAGAACGATTAATATTATTTAAACAAAAGTATTTTCACCAAAAGGGTGATTAGATATTAAAACTTACAAAATGAACACTTACGTTTTAGTTTGTCTAGCCACTCATAACGAGATTCTGCAGGCAGCACAAGACAACTGACCAGACAGGCCAACCGGACTGAAGCTGCTGGAACACGGAACGAAACGGAACCGGGCCAACGGCTACCAAAGTACGCAAATCGCCGGGCAAAAGCGAATCTCAGGCAGCCTGGCAGACAACAACGAAAAAACGAAACTGTACCGGTCCAAGACCCGGTACAACCTCCCTCTGCAAACCTCAACACACCCAGGCAGGGGAGAACACTCGGTACCTCAGGGAACCAAGAGAAGACGAAGACCTCCGAAGAGTGGTGTTCCAAGGACGTCCAAGAGAAACTAAGAGGGGAAACCCCTCGAACAGGGAGCAAACTACCCTGACTGTCGGGCCCGACAAGAAAAAAGAGAGAAAGAAGACTCTCTCAGAACAGCCACCTAGGGCGCAGAGGTGATCAATCTCTTTGCCCCAAGAAACCCCCAGGAACACCAACTCCTGGACCAACCGTTCCCCGGAAAGCCTTAAGCTGGGACACATGGGCTTTCCTAAACACCCTGCCTGACTGGGGATCAACCAGCAGAGCAGTCACCGGTGACAAAAACCTGTCGATGCGGTGGGGACCAGACCACCGATAGCACAACTTTGCAGCTCTTCGTTCCGCGGCCGAACTGACCGGGTGAGCCTGACAAAGAACCAGATCTCCAACCTGAAAAGGGTTAGGAGTACGACCCTTATCATACCTCCTCCTCACTCTCTCTCTAGCACGTAGCAGGTTGCGCCGAGCAGCCCGCCACGTGGACACTACGTCAGTGGCACCTGGCGTAGGTAGAAGATCCTCTAGCCTCCACAAGTTGGACAAAGGGTTGTTAGGAGGGTAGCCATGTAGAATCTCGAAGGGAGTGGCATTGTGACTCTCATGCTTGGAAGAATTAAAGGCAAGCTGGAGCCAAGAGAGACTCTCATCCCAGGTGTTCTGCTTCTCAGCATGGAAAGTAATAAGGGCAGACCGAAGATTGCGGTTGAACCGCTCTGCATGAGAAGGCTGTGGGTAATACGGAGAGGTAGTCACATGCCTGATACCATTGCCAAAACAGAACCTACGAAACTCATGTGAGGTAAACTGGCTACCGTTGTCGGACACAAGAGTGGAAGGCACACCAAAGTGCTGGAAGAGTTGGGACTGGAGAGCACGGATGGTGAGCTTAGCCGTAGCACTCCGAAGTGGGAAAAGCCAAACGAACTTCGAGAAAGCATCCACACAAACAAGTAGGTAGGAGCTACCTGACTTGCTACGGGGAAAAGGACCCACGTAGTCGATGAACACCTTCTCAAAAGGACGCTCGGCCACCTCAGAAGATAACAACCCTAACCTTGCATTCTGACTAGGCTTGCTGAGAGAGCACAGGTGACAAGCCCGCACTCTGCCAGCAACATCCCGGTCCATGCCCTTCCAGATGAAGTACCTACGAATCTTAGCGATGGTCTTATGAATGCCAAGATGACCGCCCACAAGGGAAGAGTGATAAAACTGAAAGACCATCGGTACTAGATGACTAGGCAGCACTACCCGGGGTTCACCCCTCTGTCGAGGACGGCAACAGAGTACCCCTTTGGACAGAAAATAGGGAGGGTGGGCACCTCCCTCTTGAAGCTCACCTAAGATGACTGACAGCTTGGGATCTTTCTGCTGATGGGACAGTAGGTCGTCAAAAGCCAGAGGAAAATCCAGAAGAACAGCACCACACTGAGCAACAGCCTCAGTCGGTGGATCACTGGGTTCGTGGTACATGCGGGAAAGAGCATCCGCGATGACATTCTGGGTACCCCTAAGATGTTGGACTCGGAACTTAAAAGCAGAAATTTTGACCACCCAGCGACCAATTTTCCCGAGCTGTCGGGGATGGGCAAGAAGCCAAGACAGTGCCTGATTGTCCGTCTCCAGCAAGAACTCAGCGTGTTCCAAGAAACGCCGAAACTTGTCCGTACCAAAGACAACAGCCAGACACTCTAACTCATAGATGGAAGAAGCTTTCTGTTCCTGGTGAGACAACGTCCTCGAAGCAAAAGCGATGGGCTGCCTGACCCCATCAAACTCCTGAGAAAGAACAGCAGCAATGGCGGAGGAGGAGGCATCAGTCTGAAGAATAAATTCTCTGCTGAAATCAGGCATACGCAGGACAGGAGGTTGCATGATAGCCTCCTTGAGAGCATCAAAGGCAGTCTGCTGAGCTTGGCCCCACACAAAAGGGACACCTTTCTTACGCAGCTCGTTCAACGGGGCAGCAAGCTCGGCCACGTTAGGGATGAAGCGACGGTAAAAATTCACCATCCCCACAAAACGGGCAATCCCCTTGGCATCTCTGGGAGGAGGAAAATCCCGAATGCCCTGGGTCCTCGCAGGATCTATGCAGACGCCTCGAGAAGAGATAAGATGACCCAGAAAAGAAATCTCAGGACGAGCAAAAGTGACTTTCTCTGGATTGACGGTAAGGCCAGCTGATTTGAGGCGACTAAGAACTTCCTCCAGATGTTGCATGTGTTCCCCGAAAGTCTCACTGTAGACAAGAAGATCGTCCAGGTAATTGAAAACAAACTTGAACTTCACATCATGGAAGATGGAATCAAGCAGACGAGTAAGAGTCTGGGCACCCACAGCAAGACCCATAGGAACCCTAGTGAACTGATAGAGATTCCAGGGAACACAGAAGCTAGTCATGGGCCGTGATTCCTTCTTCAATGGAATCTGATGGTAGGCCTGGTTCAAATCAAACACACTGAAAAACTTAGCCTTACCGAACCAATCAAACGCAGAATGCAAATCAGGCAGAGGTACCGAGTCAATAGCGACCTTAGCGTTGAGCCTCCGATAATCCATCACAAGCCTAGACTTCCCATTAGGCTTGGGCACAAGAAAAGCTGGACTGGCATAAGCAGAACGAGACGGTTCAATCACACCCTTGCTCAGAAGATCTTCTATCATAGCCCTCATAACCTCCATCTTTGGGGGAGCAAGTTTGTACGGATGACTCCTAACTGGCTGAGAATCGGTGAGGTGGATCTCATACTCCAGAAGAGAAGTGACCCCAAGCTCAGCCGTAAGCACATCAGGAAACCGCAAACACAGCCTCCTAATGGCCTCCGCCTGCTCAGGGGGGAGATGACCAACCGGATCCACCTTGGGTTGTTCGGGCTCACAACCCACCTCTCTGACTGCAGGAGGGCAGTCAGAATCCCCTACTAGAGGCACCAAAACTCGCCGATTAAACTTGAAAAACATCTGGCGCTTCTGGAGGTCAAGCACCATACCACTTTTGGAAATGAAGTCTGCCCCTAGGATACAAGAAACCGCCAGGTCCTGGGCAACCAGAAAACCCCACCTCCAGGAAAATCCTTCAATTTTAAAATGTAATGACGCCTTTAGAAGTATGGGTAGAGGAGTTTGGGATGCCGTCCAGCAAGTAATAGAAGAAGGCTCGGTGTGCCTGACAAGTCCTAAGGCGTCAAGGGACTCAAAAAGAGAAAGGCTGATGATACTGCATGCCGAACCAGAATCCAGAAGGGCTCGACACACCGTACCACCAAAAGAAACAAAAACGCCAGGACACACCGAGGTGACCGCACTAAGTCCCAGGGAAGCCATGCCAGCAAGGCCCGAAAAATCCCCGACACTCCTGCTATGGGCACGCGTCAGAGGCAAATGGCCACGGTCAGTCGCAACAACGCGGGGAGCTACTGTGGAGGCAACCCCCCGCGCTGAGCGTTTCCCGCCCCACGACCTCGAGCACGTGGACAGTCACGTCGAATGTGACCAGGTTGGCCACAAGCAAAACACACAACCGGAGGCCGAGAACCACGACCCTCCACTGGCTGACTCACACCTACAGACATAGCTGGTCGACGGGTGGGGAGAGCACGATGACTCTCAGAATCCCTCCCTTGCTGGTCTGAGAACTGCACGCTGCGCGAAACAATGCACAGCTGATGCAGCTCCCGAAAAGTCGAAGGAACACCAGCAAAAACCAATCTGCACCGTTCTTCGGGAGAAATGCCATCCAGGATGACACGAACGGTGTCAGCTTCAGAAAGGGTGAGGCGCAACGCTTGACGAGCTTCCTTGACTGAAGAGACATAGGCTGCCAGAGACTCGCCCCTACCCTGTGACCTATAAAATCTGTCCATGACCATCCTCTCCCTGAGTCGAATGGGAAGAAACGATGAAAGTAACTCTCGATGGAACGAGTCCACCGAGGCATCACTGGCCAAGACAGAACTCAGCAACTCCCCAACAGGACCTCTACAATACGGGAAAACCAGACGAAGCAAGTCCCCAGCCTGCATGCCGGGCATCTCACTAAGTCTGAGAAAGGCCACCAGAAACTTAAGAAGCTCCTCAGGATCCATCCCATCGATCACAGGGAGATTCTGGATCATGGGCGTGAGAGGGTTAGGCAGCTTGTGGTAGCTCAGCTGCAGAAGAGCAGGTGAACCCAAAGAAGCAGTAGGAACGGCAGCTGGAGCCGAACCACAAGCAACCTCAACAGAAACGCCTGCAGGCTCAGAAGGAACCTCAGGCACAGTGAGAGCCGTTGTCTCAGCCTGCGGCCTCGACACGCTAGGCGAAAGCGCAAAAGCAGGCCGCTGACCCAGACCCGTAGGAGTCGTGGAACCGGAGAGTGCCTGAAAAATCTCCTCAAGCCTAGATACACTCTCCAAGATCCACGCCCTATCCGACGGTTCCAACCCCGGCGCCCGGTTGACCAGCCTTAAACGGGCAAGCAGATGCCCCAGACGTGCAAGGCGGCAGGCCCGGTCACGACCTACTGGAGGTTCAAACTGCAAATCCTCTAACACCCCTTCCCAATCTTCCACCTTCCGTTTACAAATCCCCAACTCATCACCAACCTCCAGCAGGTCAGACCAATCCACCGCCGTACCCGCGGACAACTGCTCCCGCAGCAACCTCCGGAGATTCAAAACATCCCCTTCCGGAGTCACACCCCGCGACCTCAATTCGAAAATCAACTCCTCCTTGACCAGGAGCGCAACATTCTGCAGATAGGCCATCTCTAACGCAACAATTCTCAACAATATACACAAAAAAACGACAACTCCAGGGTCCAAGACGAACTAAACCCTCAGCCTACCGAGCCACTGCCGACCACTCCAATCCACCCATGAAACCCATTCCACAAAGTAACCAAGCGGATTGCCTAGGTTTTTTTTTTTTTTTTTTTTTTTTTTTTTTATAAGTTAAATTATTTATTAGGATTTTCTAATTGTTTTGCTTCTTAAATAATTTCTATTTATTATTTTTTTTTTTTTTTTTTTTTTTTTTACGTAATACCAAGGCACCTTGACTGTAGGTCGGCCAATCATGACCTACTAACAGGCAAACGCCCACCGTCAACAACCAAGAAAGAATTAAAATTTTTTTTTTTTTTTTTTTATAGGCAACCACGCTCTGCTACCAATTGAGACCCATCCCCCCACCAAAGCTGGGAAGCGTGCCAACTGGGGGATGGCTCAAAACGAGTAAAGCGATGGGATCACGGGTGGCAGTTGGAGGGTCCAAAATAAAACTCGGCAGCTGAGCGAAACTAATTTATTACCAAAAAACCACTATTAACATAATCAAAAACGGCAGAAGGCCACGATATAAAATAGGCAGAAGGCCACAATATAAATTTTCACTTAAATAAATAATAACAAACACTAAAATTACCAAGATACTACACAATAATAACAAACGCTATAAATACCACAAACTCTACAAATACCCAAAATTTAACAATTAATCAACTGTATGGCCTATCTGCAGTTTAGCCTGAGACACCCCAAAACGTAAGAAAATATTAAGCCCCAATTAAAAGTGAAAATTTAGAAAACTTTTGGATCACAACATTTAAACCGGCAATTTAGCCCGAATCCCTTGATTCCACCGGGCCAGGGAGTAAGCCGGAATCCCTGGGCAGCTCCGAATTAAAAGTTAAGCAAAAGAACAATAATCCCCTTTTGGTGAAAGTTTAAAAATTAAATAATTTAAAAGAAAATATAACACGGTACCGTCGAGTAAAAATTCACTTCAAAACCCCCCCCCCCCCTAATACACTTAACAAAAAATAAATAACAATAACTAGGCCTAAGCAATTAAATAAATAATAACAGGATTTAACAATGGGGACCTAACAAAAATAAAAATCTAAACAAATGTAACAAGAAAATAGACTAATTAAACTAAATAACAATAAATATTAACATTAAAAGTTCTTGGTATTTCACGTTTTCTTTTCCCTTTAATAAAAAAATAAATAAATAAGTCCCCAATGGCTGTGTTGCTTAAAATCACTGTCCAAGTTTAGAAGCTCAGGCCTAGGCCTCATAAAGTTCCACAGACATTTTTTTTTCTTCTTTTTTTCTATTTTCCATTTCCTTTTTCACTATAAATTAAACCCCCAGCTCAGCCGCCGGGAAACAACAAGGAAAGCACTGACCTGAGGACGAAGACTCATACCCAAAGATGTAGCTGGGGCAGAAGGGTCACCAATGGCCTCTATACATGGTCCTCAGGCCAGGCTGGCAGCGCAGATGGTAGAAAATCCCCGGACGGCAGGCCGAGGGCTGAACGTCCCACTGAAGGACCCTGGACTGCAAGGTTAAACACAGCCATTAAAAATAGAACAGCCAAACCCTTTTACAAAAATAACACATAACAACTAAATATAAGTGTGCATGATTTCGCCAAACTTAACATGAAGAGACCAACTTATACATGATTGGAGCAACAAGACAGTGAAAGATTAACTTTAGGCTATGGAATATTTAACAACTTACAACTTAACCAATTACAAGTTAACAAATTACCAAAGAATAAATTCCGTATATGGAACTAAAAAAAAATGACAAACTGAATACTAGGCTATGGATACATGAGCAATCTGTCATAACATGAAAATCAAACTAAAGATAGGCTAGGTTATTGTCCATGAACAAAAAGATGGTAAATCGGTAACTGCAACTTAAAAAGGCTCAACAAAACATTATACAGAACTACTATTAAATATGAAACCAGAGATAATAAAGCAATTAAAGTCAAAAAGGTAACAATGAGCACATGGCTCGAACCTAGGTTAAAACATCTAGACAAAGAATATAAATTTAACAAAACTCTGAAAACACAAGTAAGAACGATTAATATTATTTAAACAAAAGTATTTTCACCAAAAGGGTGATTAGATATTAAAACTTACAAAATGAACACTTACGTTTTAGTTTGTCTAGCCACTCATAACGAGATTCTGCAGGCAGCACAAGACAACTGACCAGACAGGCCAACCGGACTGAAGCTGCTGGAACACGGAACGAAACGGAACCGGGCCAACGGCTACCAAAGTACGCAAATCGCCGGGCAAAAGCGAATCTCAGGCAGCCTGGCAGACAACAACGAAAAAACGAAACTGTACCGGTCCAAGACCCGGTACAATAGTAAAGTTGGCTGGAAATTAAACCAGTTTTTGAGGGCTTTGTATAGGCCTTTTAAAAACTACCCTTCCAGAAGGTCTATATACTGCCAGTTGACTGGGTCTAAGGTTTTTCCAAAAAAATTCTGTTTAACATACGGTAGTAGTCTTTCTTGCATGATGACAAAACTCTGGAGGCTAAACTTCATTTCTCAGCCATGATTGCAGAGGAGTTAGAAGTATTTTTTACATATTTTCAAAAGAGTGATCCTCTGCTTCCTTTTTTACACCAGGAAGTGCTTTCTCTAATGAGAGGCCTGGCCAGTAAAATAATCAAAAATAAAGTTATTGCAACGGCTACCACAGCTTATAAATTAAAACAAATAGATCTACTATCCGTAACAAAACTTTGGAGACTCGAGTTTGGATGACTATAACAACGAAACTAATAAAGCTATGGTGATGGGACTTGTACCAAAATTTTCACAATTTCATTGTGCGTTTATTGATGTAAACCAAAAATTTTTCATGCAACATTTGCATATTTTTAATGCGTGCCGAACAAAAAAAAAAATACACGTTTTACACGCCTTTCAACCAAATCTCGACTTTAAAAAATCGCTGAACCCGTGCATGAATCATTTTGAAACTTTAATACGTGATTGGTTATAGTGTTGATAACGTAATACTAAAATATAAAAATTGTTCGTCCATTAGAAAAAAAGTTGTTGTAGATTTTGTACAAAAGATTTTTCTCAGCAACGACTGATCGGAATAAGTTCAACTTTACACTGTTATACAAAGCTAATTTTACATATTCAACTACAAATTGTGATAATCGTTTATAGTTCATCATGTATTTTGTAGCGATTTTTATTTGATAGCGTAGCGATGTGAACTCAGCCGTGATTAACCGACCCCACCGATGCGCCTGGTCCGCCGGTATTCGTCCGGAATGCGGGGTTGCCCGGTCGAACTGTCGAACACGGTGAGTCACAGCGGTATGTCCACCACCCTCTACCCTCCGCAGTAAAAGAATGTCTTGAAACTATGACTGTTGTTTGTGTGTAACCTCCATGACTCATAACCTATACCTCTACATAAGGACATAGTGACACTTATTTTCTCCATTCGTTGTAAGTTACTATCGAGTAAACATCGTGCCATGCCTCCCAGAGAAATGTTTTCGGGGCGAGAAATCGCTATGATTTTAAGTGCGATTTGTTTTTTCAAGAGTGAGGGTGAGAGATTGGGTGACAAACGTTTCCCAGTTTATGAAAAAACCAGGACGTGTCTAGGAATTTCCTTATCATCGGTGAAGAGGATTGGTGCAGCGTCCATGGAAAATGAAAATTTTTCTCCGCCTTCAAGGAAGAGGCAGTGTGTACAACAGGGACGGTCGAAGATCTGGTTGGATGACTTCACTCTTGGTGTCATAAGAAGAACGATATATGATTTCTATTTGAAGAAGATGTACCCGACATTAGAAACATTACTGCATCAGCTGAATGAAAACATGTCTTGAGTTCCCTTCAATGTCAAAAATGACGCTTCGCAGAATAATAACACGACTCGGCTTCAAATTTAGAAAGTTTAATAGGAAACCAGTTCTAATGGAGTCAACAACGATCGCTGCTTCGAGACATACGTTTTTCAGAAAAATTGAAAGTCTACGTTCTGCTCGATACAAGCTATTCTTTACCAATGAGACTTGGTGTGGGCAGAATCACACTTTGAAGAGCGGATGGCAGGAACAGTTGATCGACTCAATGATCAGGGATTTCACCAATTACGACCAGTACAGGATGCACATTCAGCAAGTGTATGGATGGCGTGGAGGCTTTAAGACACCCTCAGGAGCTGGAAAACGTGTCATCATACTGCACATTGGAAGTGAAGACTTTCTACAAGGTGCAGAACTGTGTTTCATTGGAAAGAAGGGGACTAACGATTATCACAATGAAATGAACTCGACGCACTTCGTAGAATGGTTTAGGAAAGTATTAGGACTACTGCCTCCAAGATCGGCGATCATTATTGATCAAGCCCCTTACCATACAATGTTGGACCCTTCTACTAGAAATCCCACGATGTCATGGAAGAAAGAAGAAATTATTTTTTGGTTGCAGACGAATAATCAACTACCACCCACTGTAAATGAATACAACAAGTTGACTAAGGCTGAACTAATTATACTTGGTAGGCCGTATTTCAAGAAGACGGAAAAATTACTTGAAGTGATTACGAAAGATATGAGACCTGATGTACAGCTCCTTTGGCTTCCTGTCGCACATTGAGAACTCAACCCTATTGAGCTGATATGGGCATATGTGAAGGGGAAAATTGCCAGAGTAAATTTGGCAAATGCCAATGAGAAAGGTCGAAGCATGGAGGTTTTGGTACAATTGTGCAAGGAAAGTCTACGCTCAGTAACACCTGAACTATGGAAAAAATGCATCAAGCACACCGAAACAATTGAGAAAAACTACTGGGAAAGTGACCAACTCAACCTAGACCTCCCTGAAGTAGAGCCAATTGTAGTATCAATTACAAATGACTCTGAATCATCTGAGGAGAGTGATTTTTCTGGAGAGGACGAGTGAATTTACTCTGTGGATTGAGTAGCAGAGTACCTTCGTATTATGACGTGGCCTTACTCGGGCCTAGGATTAATTGTAAATATTGTAAATAATGTATATTTAAAGAAAATGACAATTCCTTTTATTATAGGAAGAAAACTATTTTTAAACTTGTCATTGGAGGTCCAAAGCCCTCATGAGAAAAAGTGATGGGAAATGGTATAAAAATTAACAAAATACGTACAGTCAGAGAAGAAACAATACCGCCTACATTAACTATTTTAACAATTAATTTGACTTTAATGTTTGACCAAAACATATGTATGAATATATATCATAGGCGATTAAAAATATCAAAAATATTACTGTTAAAACACAAAGCATTTATTTGTATGTGTATGGTTATCTTCTGTAAAAACTAAACAGTCTTTCGTCTCTCCTGTAAAATTTTCGATTTATCTGATAGGCGGTATTGTTTCTCCACTGGCGATTTGGAAAATTAACGCAAGCTTGAGAGCTTCTCTTGTACGAGCCAGGATGACGGCAGGACTGGCAGCGACTCGGCAACGTCGCAATCCCGCCGAGCTTGTTACTCACGGCTGAGTGCACATCGCTACGCTATCAAATAAAAATCGCTACAAAATACATGATGGACTATAAACGATTATCACAATTTGTAGTTGAATATGTAAAATTAGCTTTGTATAACAGTGTAAAGTTGAACTTATTCCGATCAGTCATTGCTGAGAAAAATCTTTTGTACAAAATCTACAACAACTTTTTTTCTAATGGACGAACAATTTTTATATTTTAGTATTACGTTATCAACACTATAACCAATCATGTATTAAAGTTTCAAAACGATTCATGCACGGGTTCAGCGATTTTTTAAAGTCGAGATTTGGTTGAAAGGCGTGTAAAACGTGTATTTTTTTTGTTCGGCACGCATTAAAAATATGCAAATGTTGCATGAAAAATTTTTGGTTTACATCAATAAACGCACAATGAAATTGTGAAAATTTTGGTACAAGTCCCATCACCATAGCTTTATTAGTTTCGTTGTTATAGTCATCCAAACTCGAGTCTCCAAATATTTGTTACGGATAGTAATATTTGTTAAGTTAGACCTATTCATTTTTAAATTAGACCCACAAATTTTCAGCTTTTCAATTTAAATTCACATTCTTATGAATAGTTTATTACTTAAGTTAATTTTTACCATTTGTACAAATAAATATTCACACAAAAGTAAAATTAGCCTAATCACTTCTGGTGTGAAAGAGGTAAGCCCAATTAGGCAAATCTGCTGTATAAAGTGACTTTTCTGTAAAAAGCTCTAAAGCCTAGTATTTTAACAAAATATTTGTCAAATTAAAATATGTTTCAAAGTTGTATCAGAGATGTTAGTTAGTTTTTGATTAATTAGGCTTATAAGCCTAAAAGACTAACAAAAGTTAAATTAATATGTTTGATTGTACCACCAAAGCTATGAAAACATTGTTATCCCAATGAAAATATTTAAGAGACAAACTTACATTATGGATTAAAGAATGTTTAAGCTTTTCACCAGATAGGCCGACATATTTGTCATAAAAAAAAAAATAACTACAACTTTCAAGGACATGTTTTATTTAAACATGTTCTATAAAGAGCAATAAGTGAGTTTTTAAGATAACTAGGGTGGAGAATGAGATCTACATATTTTTTTAAATTTATTTTAGATGGTTTATCATCTCTAGTTATAACTAAGCAGATGATAAACGAGTTCAAGTCTGCATCGTATAGACGAAAGGAAAGTCTAAAGAGAAAGAAGGAAGAAGAGGATAGAGAATATGTAGGGAAATGAAAGAACTTCAGAAATAAAGACAGAAAATACAAGAAGAAAAAATGAAGAGCTTATTAATATAGAAAAAAGCTACAAACTTTAAAAAAAGTTGTAGACTAGATTAGATATTTTATTTTTAATAAACATGTTAACCTACTGAGAACTTATTAAAACAACTGTGTAATTAATGTTTAGGATGTGATAGTCAAAATATCTGTGTAAATATCTTATGAACTACTTGGGTTACAAATATAATGAAACTGTTCAATACAATGAGACCTTTTATTAACTAATGTAAATATATGATGATACATTTTCAAGTACAAACATTTTAGGATGACTAAGGTAAGGATTTAAAAATATTTTAATAGTAGCCTAGATATTTAATGATTTTATCACGTTTAAATATTTGGTATCTGATTCGGTTTTCTAATTTAAGAAAGTATTCTGAAGTTGAAAACTCATATTTTTAAGGCAAAGTTCCAATACCGGTACATGGTTTATTTTACTGTTTATACTATGCATTTTTAAGTGTTTTGTTTCTTAATGTTATTATTATTCAATAAATATTTGTAAATATTTTACTTAATTACATGCAGAAGAAGCAAAATATATCATATGTCCGTATCAAATGTCTGAACGTTGAAACCACCTAAAATTTGTTAAGTCACCGAATTTCAGAAAATTGGTCAACAAAAGTCACCAAAAAGTCCCCGATTTTTTTTATCAGCCCACTGGAAGACACCCTTTAAAATTAATATATAAAATAAATCTTTGATAAAACTAATTTTGTTGCAATATTATTTGTAAAATCGTAAGAGTATTAGCTTAAGACAATGCATTGAGGGAATCCCCGCCTGTGCATGTCACCATGTTACAAAACTAGAGAAGAACCAGCACAGAATTGTCAAGGTAATGTACTTAGTTTATTATAATCAGTCATAGCCTTGATATTTAGTTTGCATTGCTTTTATATTAAATGTAAAGGTTTAAACTATATATTAGGACAGTTTTTAATGAAAAGAAATAATCTTGAAAGAAAGAATTTAAAAAAATCTAAATTGAGGGAATCCCCGCCTTGCGTGTTACCTTGTGATTTTTTTGCGCGTGTCACGGGGTGTTAATCACGTCATTCTCGTCTCGGTGTTTTGTGGGTTTGAATCTATTTCTTTTACTACGTTTGTTGTGCTTAGTTTACGCTGTTTGTACTGTAAATTGCAAAAATTGATATAAACAAACAAGGTAAGTGGTAAACTTAGAACTGGACTACTATTGAAACAATTTGCTAGCGACCTTGAAATCTTCACCGCTCAACGTTCTAGAATAATATAAAAAAAGATCTATTTAAACCAATCTCTTACATTTATTACCGGATAGTTTTTATAAGAATGGTATTGCAAATAGTTCATGGATATATTATAGTTTTGACCTTGCATATAATTAATGCTAAATATAAATATAACATATCTAATTACTTGGTTTTTTATTTTAAATTAACACTATAACCGAAACCCCGGTCTCTGAGGCCGTAAGGAATTTTCATTTTCTTATACTGACAACACTGGTTCATTGATGCGGGCGAGTGACTGAATACCTCCCTCCCCCCTACTCCTCATACAAGCTCAATGGTTTTTGTTTAGTTTGCAGTGTTGTTAATCGGTGGGTAATTACCCACTTTGGTAGTAATTTGGACTCGGGTGGGTAATTTGGGTGGTATTTTAAAACAGTGGGTAAAAATGGGTATTTTTTTGTTCTTAGGTAAAACTGGTAATTTTCGGATATGAAACAGTTGGCAAAACTTCCTTTCAGTTGCAGTAGTTTCTTGGGATTTGGGATGGGTCTTTCAATAGTGCTATTCTAGCTTTCTAGGTATGATTTATTACCTTCCTTTGTATTCAGTCAGTCACGTTTCTATATTTTCAATTCTTTCCTGCAAAACTTGTTTCTGTACCTTTGTTTTTTTGTTCAGTCTATCCTTAGGGCCCAGCTTTTAAAATCTAACGCCAGTTTTAGTTCTGTGTTTGGTTCGTTCTGTAACGGTTCAGTTTAGGTTTGCTTAGCAGTAAAACTTTGTCAATGGTAGTAAAGAGATTTAATATTTTAAAATGAATGTTTCATTACAGTTATTTAGTTGTCGTGTTGAATATGTGACGTATTTTGACTTTGTTGTTCTTCCAAATTGAGTTAGACATCCTATCCCATAGTTTGGAACACGCTGAATTCAATAAGAAAGATATTTTGTAGCTAAACCCGCTACATCCCACTGTAAACGTAATGATGAAAATATGGCTAGGTTTCAAAATCGGCCACATCCATTGCAGCCAATGAGAGCGATCTGTTCAGTCACGTGACTTCCCAGCATGCTCAGCGAGTATCAACCTGCTGTGCTCATTTTGCTTGTGTCTATCTACCAAGTATGGTGCATTATTAACAACAATTTACGATTAAAGTCATTACGTTTTGGAATAAGTTCTTACAATTTAATTATAAGTGTGATGAAAAAGTGTGTGTTGTTATGGAGGATGCAGTAGGTACCAATCTCATTCCTTGCCCTGGAAACCAAGCGAGAAAGAAGACCCCAAACAAGTCGGAATGGAAACGCGAGAAAAAAAGAAAACTGTTGTAAGTATTTTGCATACATTGTACTCTTAACTACCTTACAATTTTACTGTGCGCGTTTTATTAGAATTTTGTTTATATAACAACGCTTCAAAGGGGCCTAAGGGTTTGATGCTTCATAAGGCTTTTATAATTTAGTTGTTTTTCAGATATTCGGCCACTGAACCTCCTGGCGTGCCATGTTGCAACCATAAAAAAGAAAACGCTTATAAGTGTGACAGTCTCTCTCTGATGGACATTTCAAAGTTTCATTCTGTTTTTTACGGATCTAAGGATAAAATACATCAAGATAACTTTATTCTGAAACATACTCAATCACAGCCAAAGAAAAGACACAGATCTACTGATAACAGTCGATCCGGAAAAGACCTGACATACTTTTACTTCTTTCGAAAAAAAACGTGATGGAACTCAGATCCGAATTTGTTGGGACGCTTTTTTGAAAATACTAGGTTTGAAAAAAGACAGGGTTTTAGGAGTAATTAAAAGACATCATACAAGTGGTGGGAAAATCGCCACTGAAACTAGAGGAGGAGACAGAAAATTTAAAAGGTTTGCTGAAAAAAAAGCTAAAGTTATGGCTTTTGTTCAAAAACTAAAGGTACTTGAATCACATTACAATAGACATAGAGCGACTTACAGAAGATATCTGTCGCCTGACTTAAACATTAAAATGTTGTGTGAAATGTACAACGCATCTGTTGACTTGGAATTCTATGTTAAAGGATCTTATTTTCGAGAAGTAATTAATACGAACTTTAACTTTGGCTTTGGTTCACCTAAATCGGATGCATGTTCAACATGCTTGTACCTTGATGAAAAGTTGAAAATTGAACGTGACATGGAGAAAAGGAACGTGTTGGTAACTCAAAAACGAGTACACAAATTGAAATCTGATGCCTTTTATGAAATTTTGAAGACTGCTGATGATAAGGCAGTAATTTTAACATTCGATTGCCGAAAGAATTTACTATTGCCAAGAGTACCTGATCAATTGGCTTATTTTAGCAGGCAGTATTCCTTCTACAACTTTACTGTTATCAATGGCCACTCTAAAAGCAAACTAAGTAAAGAAAATGTCCGCTGCTACACATGGTGTGACAGTGATTACGCAAAAAACTCGAGTTCAATCGCCTCATGTCTGTACCATCACTTACTCAATGAAAATTTTGAAGGAAAAACTAAAGTCAAGCTTTTTGCAGATGGTTGTGGTGGCCAAAATAAAAACACCATTCTCATTGGAATGCTAGGAAAATGGCTGATGTCTAGTGCCCTGAGCAAATTTCTAGTATTGAAATACTCGTAACATTTCCTATGGTTGGACACTCTTTCCTACCCCCTGACAGGGTGTTTAGTTTAATAGAGAAGAAATTGAGAAAAAAAGATACCATATTACAACCAGAACAATATGAACAGGTACTAGCTGAACACAGCACTCTTCACCAAGTAGGTGTGACAGTGCCAGTGTTTGATTTCAAAGATGAATCTGAAAAGATACAAAAGAAACCAGGTAATTGGCATTTCAGGTTCAACCCTTCAAAAAGACTGATGTTACGGAAAAATAAAGATAAAACTGCTGTTTTACTTAAAGGAGAAGTAGCATATAGAACCAATACATGTACATACAAGCAAGTTACCAAACCTAATTCCACTCATCGAAGCATGAAACTGATCGAGGTGGAAAAAGGAGTGAGTCTGAAGCCCCTGAAAATCAGAGATGTTGCAAAACTGCTCTCAAAACATTTTGGAGATGACTAGAAAAAACTGGAGTCTCTTCAGTTTTACAATCAGTTGGAGAAAAAACAAACTAACACTGCAGAAGATCGATCAGAAGATGATAATCAAGGAGAAGTAGTACAGGACGAAGAGGATGACTCGCTAGAAGTTGTATAGAAAAATTAGTATTGTGAAGAAAAAAGATGTTTTTAAAAAATATGACTAATACAGAATTTGTATCATCCAACCAATGTTATTATTATACCCATTTGCCTTATGTGTAAACTGTTTTATGCAATATTATTACTTTTACAACCCCTTTGAAGCAAATTGGTTAGTTAAATTAATTTAAAGTTTCAAAACCCACCACATCCAAATAAGTTACTTTGTTTTAAGTTTCAAAACCCGCCAAATCCTTAAGTTGGTGTCAAAGGCCGCCACATCCAAATTTCCAAAACCTTATTTTCCTCATATATTAAAACGATTTAGATGGTATGTTTTCATGTTTTGTATCTATGGTATGTTGAAAATTAGGAATTTTTTGGTAAAAAGGTTATGTTTGTATCGTGGTGGGTCTGTTTGCTACACTTTTTGCTACTTTGCCGAAAAAATACTCAAATAAATGTGGCGGGGTTTGATTCTAGGCACCTCAGTTATTTAATAAATATGGATGCTTGGCTAAAGCAGATAATTAAAACTCCAAGAGAGAAGGAAGAGGAAGAACCAAGAAAGAAACCATGTCAACATGGTCCAGCTTCAATTTCTGGGACACCTGATGATATTTTGGATTTGGAATCAAAACCAGGCACGTCAGGGATGACAACTGGTACACCCAAGCGTGCATCGGTATGTCAACCTAAGGTTAAGGGATCTGCTAAAGGTAAGGTCTACAAATATAATCCATCTTGGATAAGTGACCCTTTATTTGTAGAGTGGTTAAAAAAAGGGCAAAAGGCTAAATCGGGAGCCGATATGGCATATTGTTTAAGTCCACGCAGGACTGAAATAGTAAGGCATGGAAAATCGGCAATACATGTTAAGTTGGCAAAGGATATATCCTCAAACAAAGATATAAAAAAATTAGTAGAATCAAAACCTAGTGACATTAACATTAAAAGAGAATAATTAAAATTAGCAGGTCTAATTGCATCCAATAATCTTCCACTTAGTTTGATGGACACATTAATACCACTGTGTAAATCAGTTTTTCCTGACTCAAAAATTGCAACAAAATTATGTATGAAAAAATTTAAAACCACTAATGTAATCAAAAAAGCACTTGGAAATACATTTTTGGAGTTATTGTATTCAAAATTAAGACAACGTGGATCATTTTTCTCCATTATTATGGATGAAACAACTGATCAGTCATCAATTAAACAGTGTGCACTGACTGTTGTATATATGGACGAGAACACTGGTTCTGTGAAAACTAGTTTTTTTGATATGTTTGAGGTAAAATCAAGCACTGCTGATGACTTGTACAGAGCGCTGATTGACTCAATTAAATCAAAAAATATTCCATTGGAGAATTTTGTAGGTTTCAGTTCTGATACTACAAATGTCATGGTAGGACAACACCACTCAGTTTTTTCTTTACTGAAGATAAACTTTCCATATATGGCATGTGTGAAATGTTCATGCCATATGGTCCATTTGGCTGCAAGTAAAGCATGCCTTCAGCTGCCAAAAAGTGTTGAAGATTTGCTTAGAAATATTGGAGCTTTCTTCAGTCGCAGATTTCACAGACAGTCTGCCTTTAGGGAGTTTCAAGAATTTTTTGGCGTTGACATTCATAAAATCCTTTCTCCTTCGGTCACCAGATGCCTATCACTAAAGCGATGCGTGGATAGGGTCCTTGCACAATATCAACCCCTGAAAGCATATTTAATTCAAATTGCACATGACGACCCTTCAAATACAGTGCAAAGCATGTTGCAAACTATGGATAACCAGTTTATGCCCATATATTTAGAATTCATGCCTTATGTGTTGAGGATTTTAACTGAATTTAATATCTTATTTAAAAAAGAGACACCACTGCTCCATCGCTTAAAACCAGAGGTAGAAACAATTATGAAATACCTATGTTCAAATTACATGAATATTAATTATATTAAGGAAACACAAATTCTTTCAGTTGATTATAATAATCCTCGACACTTCCTGAAACTGGAAGAAATTTATTTGGGAATATCTGCTCATGAAACTTTTAACACTCTTAAGAAACAGCCTGGTGTTGACCAAAAGAGTATTGAGCAATTTCTTAGTACTTGTTTGAATTTTTATGTAGAGTTAGTGGGACAGATAAAAAAAAGATTTGACTTCTCGGATGACATTTTTGAGATTTTGACTTTAATTAATCCAAAAACTGCTCAAGATTTTAAAGTAAAATCATTAAGCTCCATATTTTGCAGGTTTCCAATTTTAAAAGAAATGGTTAACCCCCAAAAGGCTGACCTTCAATGGAAAAATCATAGTTTCCTCAATTTTGAAGAAGACAATCTTGAGCAGACACATTTTCAGTACATCAATGGCAGCAGATAAGTACTGGAAATGTGTGTTTGATTTAAAAACAGCTACTGGAGATCCAGACTTTCCAGATTTGAAGAAAGTTTTTGAAATAGTCTTTGTGCTCCCCTTCTCAAATGCCTCAGTTGAAAGAGTTTTTAGTACCCTCAAGAACTGCAAAACAAACGAAAGAAACAAACTGAAAACTTATACAGTTGTGGCACTAATGGGAGCCAAAGAAGGTATTAAAAATAGTGGGGGATGTGTACAATATGAGCCAACAAAGGACATGTTGAAATGTGTACCATATTTTATTTTATTTTATGAAACGTACATAAGATTTTGATTTAACATAATACAGTAGTAATAATAAATCGCATTTCTTCGGTATGGATAAAGCGAGTGACTCGAGTGGCCTTGAACACACTCCCCTCCTTCCGATTACAGCTGGATTGTTTTCTCCGTTCAAGCCTACTTTTCATGTCAAAATTAAGTTTCCTGTCCACTTTGGTTTTTGGTGAGTTCCACACGAATTCACTCCAGCGAAGGAACGTCGCTCCCTTTGTTAAAAAGGGCTGACGTTAGACGAGTTGCCTTCCGAAGTAAATCAGAGAACTCGAGAAAAATCATTTTTCTTCCACTCATTTAAAAAAATTCCCTTGTTTGTTGTTTGTATATGTTATATTTAAATAGGTATTTTTTTTAATATAGATGAATTTTAAGAACGGGCTGATGCTAATAAATTATTCATTAAGTGAATTATTTTGATGTCAAATTATTCTAAATTTAATCCATAATAAAAGTAGTTTTAAAACAAGAAAACAACTGTGTTCCTGTTTTACAATTATAACACCCTGTAAATATATTTTTAAATAATCTAAAATCATAAGTATAATCCATTCATGGGTACAAAATATGCGCCACTCTGCTTGTACAACTCCTGAACACAGCTGTTCCCTCTTGAAGTTTATGAAATGAATTTGAATTATAATATAGTTTAAATAAAAAAAAATGAACAATATTTGTGTTGATTTGTTACTGAAGCATGAGCTAATTTATGAACTAAGAGTTAGAGGCATTGCTGTAACGGAAAATGAAACAGTTTATCGCTAAAGAAGATCATTAAGAAAATGTTTAATGGATAATGAGTCAATAAATGTGCAAAATTTAAGTAGTTACATAAAACCGGCTGAGGAAGTAACTTTAATTAGTGATAAATTAAAAGAGTATGTAGATAGCGTAAGTAATTTAAAAGATAGTTGTAAGCCCCTTGATTTTGTCAGATTATGTACTAAGATTGAACACTATGGAAATAGACTAAGTAATTTGCAACGGTATAAGTTAACCGATAATCTCTCTCAGACTTGTATAGAACTTGGTAATCAATTAAAGTCAATAAAAGAAAGACTAATCCAAGTAAACATGAATCCAGATGTATTAAATAAAACTATTAGGGAAATAAGTCAATCAAACATTGAAGAAGAACAATTAGAGGATAGTTTTAATGAAAACCAAGCGTTATCTGAATCTACCAAAGCTGACATAGAGCAAGTTGATGTTGTAAATATAGAAAGTAATCCTGTAACAAGACAGATCAAAGGGGAGTGTGCTAGCCTAGATATAAGTTTGTATCAAAAGTTGTCAAATCCAATTGAGTCACTTTTAAGAAATATACAAACTTGTAATGGTCTGGTAATTAATGAATTAATCAATTTTATAAGCACAATGATTAAAATAAAGAAAGAGTCAGAACTATCGGATAGGAGATTATTAGATCTATTGTTACATAGAACGAGTGAGCCTTTGTATAGTAAAATGCTAGACTTAAGAAAAGAAAGTTTAAATGTTGTTCAAACAAACATAATTAATTACTTTATACCTTTGAATGTAAGAGAGCAATTGATAAGAGATCATGTAAATAGACCGCAAAAGGTAAATGAACCTTTATCAATGTACATAGAAAATGTTAAAACTACATGCAGAAATATTTTGTTGTACTTATTCAGAAACTGAGCTTGTGAATATCATATGTATGGGGTTAGAACCCAGTGTAAGAGCAAACCTAGTATTTACCAGTAAACCAAATACATTTAAGGAGTTGTATGAAGTTGTAATCTACCATAATAATGTAGCATACACAAATTATTGTCGTAGCAATAATGAAGACAGTAAAGTACAATACAGGTTAATATCTGGGGAACGTCAAAATAATGTAAGATCGTCCCGTAATAATAGCCACAGTGTGAAAAGATGTTATAACTGTAACACTTTGGGACACATTGCAAAATTCTGTAAAAATGTTAAAGTGACAAAAAACGTATAAGCAGGGAAGGGCTTATGAGTTGTGTAAATAATGTGCATTTAAGAAAAAATAAACAAATGAGTCTTTCCCTTAATAAAATTAAGCCTAATTTGTACATAACAGTATTCAAAGAGAAACATATACTCGTAAGGAAAAATTGAAAGCAAAAAGACAACAAAGTAGAATTATTAAGAAATTAGCTAAGCTTAAGGCTAAATTTATCAATGTAAACAGCAATAGTGAAGTAGATAATGTACCACTAATAGATGTTAATCTATCTAATGTTCTAGTAATACCATCATTGTTAGATACTGGTTCCAGTATTAATGCCATAAGTAAAGAGATGTTAAATCAAGTTTTAAAACTTAAGTTAGTAAAACAAATTAACAGTAATAAACTAGCTTGTTATGCAGCCAATAATTCAAAAATAGATGTTACTGGTTGTTGTGTAATTAAAGTGAGAATACAAAGATTTACTTGGAATGTGAAATTTTATATAATTCCAAAGCTGGAATTTCCATTGTTATTGGGTAGTTGTTTCATGAAGGAAACCCAATTAAGTTTAAATTTAACAGAAAACCAGTTTTACTTTAATTTTAACCCTCAGATAAAATTAAAATTAAGTAATAGACAACATAATGGCCATGTTAGCTTAAATACGATAAAACAAGAAAATTTAGACATAGGTTGTCTAGATATGAAAGAACAAGTTGTGAACTTAGTCAATAAGTACCCAAATGTCTTTACCGATAAGATAGGGAAGGCTTTAAACATTGAGTTTAAGTTAAAGCTAAAAGATGATGATATTGTTTTAACCTAAGACCTTATCCATTGTCACCACCTAAGCTAAAGGAAATGAAAGAAATTATTGATGATTTGTTAAAGCAAAATATTATAAGGCCATCTCTTATTGCATATAGCTCACCAAGTTTTCTAGTTAAGAAACCTAATTCTAATAAAAGTAGGTTGTTTATTAATAATGCAAAATTAAATGCAAAAATAGAACGTGTTAATCACCCAGTAGGAAATATAGATGATTTTTATCTCCATCTTAAGGATGCTAAAATATTTAGTGTTTTAGATTTGCCACAGTCATTTATGCAAGTAGGCTTAACTGAAGATTGTAAGCATTTAACTGCATTTTCCACACCTTATTCATTGTATGAATTCAATTCAATACCCTTTGGTCTCCATGTTGGATCAAGTGTGTTAAGTGGTTATTTAGATAACATATTTATAGATATTAAATTGGATTATATGACGTCGTTTGTAGATGATATATTAATTTATTCTAAAACCAAGGAAGAACATGTTAAGCATCTAGATGAAGTAATTAGTAGGCTTAGTAGGAATAACCTAACTGTAAATCCTAGCAAGGTAAAACTATTTCATTCAGAGCTGTCATACTTAGGACATATAATAAGTCATAATGAGCTAAAAATAGATGAAGAGCGCACCCTCGCTATTAGGAATTTTAGAGAGCCCCGAAATGTAAAGGAAATAGGTACTTTTATAGGAATGGTCTCATTCTTTTCAAAATTTATTAAAACTTATGCGGATCTAGCAAGTCCACTTAACGAACTCCGTAAGAAGCGTGCAAAGTTTGTGTGGTCAGATCAGTGTAACAATTTTTATAAGCTAAAAGAGGCAATTACTAAACCACCTGTTTTGGCCATACCTGATTTCAACAAGGACTTCTATTTGATGACTGATGCTTCTGAGGTCGCTTGCGGCTCAGTACTTTTGCAATGTACAGACGCTGATAATAAAGTACCTATAGCCTATTTTAGTAAAAAGTTTACTGATAGTGAACGTAGTCTAAGTACTTACGAGAAAGAAGCCCTGGCAGTAGTCTTAAGTATTAAGAAGTTTTACCCCTTTTTAGAAGTTAGACCATATTATCTAATCACTGACAACCATGCACTTTCATGGGTGTTAACACATTTTCGAAGTTAGGCAAGATTGGACGATGGGCAGAATATATAATAGGCTTACCTTTTAAAGTAATGCATGTCAGATCAACCCAAAATCCTGTAGCTGATTGCCTTTCTAGAATTGTAAATGAAGAAATCCCAGACATAAAAGTAGTAGATGTTGAACCACATGAATTTGAAGTAGTTATAAATAAAGATAAACACAGTAAGAAATTTAGATGTGTTAATTCAAAAGGATTTTGAACTTATTTCATAATTTGTTGACCAATTTATGTCTAGTTGCTGTGTGGTTCAGGTTTTAAGTAAAATATTTTTGAATTTTAACTGAATCACAGTGAATGGAAACTGCAAGTATTTGGATTTATTAAAGTAGTATTTCTGAAATGTCATATGAGTCTAGATTTTGATTTTTTGGTTGAAGTTGAGGGCTGTTGAGGTTAAGTGAGTGTTCATCAATCCTTTGGCTGCCATGGAGGAAAATATTTGAGCTTGTTTTTTGTAACTCAATCATCAGACATCAGTTTCAAGCCAAAAAATGGAAGGGAATATAAAGGTACCTCCAGAGTATGATGGCAAATACATTATCAAGGTGGTTGTTAAACGCCTGGAAGATGATTGGGGTGAAGTTCCTGAATATATGTCAACTATCAAAGAAGAGATACCTCCTACTCGTGATGACAAAAAAATATTAAAAGTTCTTGTTAAACGCTTGGAAGAGGATTGGACTGACCTTTCTCAATGTGCATCAACAATAAAAGAAGAGATATCTCTTCTTTTATTGTTGTTTTATCTCAAAATACTACCTATTTAAATGTAACATATACAAACAACAAACAAGGGAATTTTTTAAAAGGAGTGGAAGAAAAAGGATTTTTCTCGAGTTCTCTGATTTACTTCGGAAGGCAACTCGTCTAACGTCAGCCCTCTCCCTTCATAGATGACGCATGCTCAGAAGTCACCACAGTCCTCTTCCAAGTGTTTAACAGCCACCTTTAAAATGTTTTTGTCATCATCATCTGGAGGTCCCTCTTCCTTCATAGATGACGCATGCTCATAACAGTAACACCGGTCCTCTTCCAAATGTTTAACAGCCACATTTAAAAAGCTTTTGTCTTCATGCTCAAGAGATATCTCTTCTTTTATTGTTGATGCACATTGAGAAAGGTCAGTCCAATCCTCTTCCAAGCGTTTAACAAGAACTTTTAAAAATTTTTTGTCATCACGATTAGGAGGTATCTCTTCTTTGATAGTTTACATATATTCAGGAACTTCACCCTAATCATCTTCCAGGCGTTTAACAACCACCTTGATAATGTATTTGCCATCATACTCTGGAGGTACCTTTATATTCCCTTCCATTTTTTGGCTTGAAACTGATGTCTGATGATTGAGTTACAAGAAACAAGCTCAAATATTTTCCTCCGTGGCAGCCAAAGGATTGATGAACACTCACTTAATCTCAACAGCCCTCAACTTCAACCAAAAAATCAAAATCTAGACTCATATGACATTTCAGAAATACTACTTTAATAAATCCAAATACTTGCAGTTTCCATTCACTGTGATTCAGTTAAAATTCAAAAATATTTTACTTAAAACCTGAACCACACAGCAACTAGACATAAATTGGTCAACAAATTATGAAATAAGTTCAAAATCCTTTTGAATTAACACATCTAAATTTCTTACTGTGTTTATCTTTATTTATAACTACTTCAAATTCATGTGGTTCAACATCTACTACTTTTATGTCTGGGATTTCTTCATTTACAATTCTAGAAAGGCAATCAGCTACAGGATTTTGGGTTGATCTGACATGCATTACTTTAAAAGGTAAGCCTATTATATATTCTGCCCATCGTCCAATCTTGCCTAACTTCGAAAATGTGTTAACACCCATGAAAGTGCATGGTTGTCAGTGATTAGATAATATGGTCTAACTTCTAAAAAGGGGTAAAACTTCTTAATACTTAAGACTACTGCCAGGGCTTCTTTCTCGTAAGTACTTAGACTACGTTCACTATCAGTAAACTTTTTACTAAAATAGGCTATAGGTACTTTATTATCAGCGTCTGTACATTGCAAAAGTACTGAGCCGCAAGCGACCTCAGAAGCATCAGTCATCAAATAGAAGTCCTTGTTGAAATCAGGTATGGCCAAAACAGGTGGTTTAGTAATTGCCTCTTTTAGCTTATAAAAATTGGTTTTACACTGATCTGACCACACAAACTTTGCACGCTTCTTACGGAGTTCGTTAAGTGGACTTGCTAGATCCGCATAAGTTTTAATAAATTTTGAAAAGAATGAGACCATTCCTATGAAAGTACCTATTTCCTTTACATTTCGGGGCTCTCTAAAATTCCTAATAGCGAGGGTGCGCTCTTCATCTATTTTTAGCTCATTATGAATTATTATATGTCCTAAGTATGACAGCTCTGAATGAAATAGTTTTACCTTGCTAGGATTTACAGTTAGGTTATTCCAACTAAGCCTACTAATTACTTCATCTAGATGCTTAACATGTTCTTCCTTGGTTTTAGAATAAATTAATATATCATCTACAAACGACGTCATATAATCCAATTTAATATCTCTAAATATGTTATCTAAATAACTTCACTTAACACACTTGATCCAACATGGAGACCAAAGGGTATTGAATTGAATTCATACAATGAATAAGGTGTGGAAAATGCAGTTAAATGCTTACAATCTTCAGTTAAGCCTACTTGCATAAATGACTGTGGCAAATCTAAAACACTAAATATTTTAGCATCCTTAAGATGGAGATAAAAATCATCTATATTTCCTACTGGGTGATTAACACGTTCTATTTTTGCATTTAATTTTGCATTATTAATAAACAACCTACTTTTATTAGAATTAGGTTTCTTAACTAGAAAACTTGGTGAGCTATATGCAATAAGAGATGGCCTTATAATATTTTGCTTTAACAAATCATCAATAATTTCTTTCATTTCCTTTAGCTTAGGTGGTGACAATGGATAAGGTCTTAGGTTAACAATATCATCATCTTTTAGCTTTAACTTAAACTCAATGTTTAAAGCCTTCCCTATCTTATCGGTAAAGACATTTGGGTACTTATTGACTAAGTTCACAACTTGTTTTTTCATATCTAGACAACCTATGTCTAAATTTTCTTGTTTTATCGTATTTAAGCTAACATGGCCATTATGTTGTCTATTACTTAATTTTAATTTTATCTGAGGGTTAAAATTAAAGTAAAACTGGTTTTATGTTAAATTTAAACTTAATTGGGTTTCCTTCATGAAACAACTACCCAATAACAATGGAAATTCCAGCTTTGGAATTATATAAAATTTCACATTCCAAGTAAATCTTTGTATTCTCACTTTAATTACACAACAACCAGTAACATCTATTTTTGAATTATTGGCTGCATAACAAGCTAGTTTATTACTGTTAATTTGTTTTACTAACTTAAGTTTTAAAACTTGATTTAACATCTCTTTACTTATGGCATTAATACTGGAACCAGTATCTAACAATGATGGTATTACTAGATCATTAGATAGATTAACATCTATTAGTGGTACATTATCTACTTCACTATTGCTGTTTACATTGATAAATTTAGCCTTAAGCTTAGCTAATTTCTTAATAATTCTACTTTGTTGTCTTTTTGCTTTCAATTTTTCCTTACGAGTATATGTTTCTCTTTGAATACTGTTATGTACAAATTAGGCTTAATTTTATTAAGGGAAAGACTCATTTGTTTATTTTTTCTTAAATGCACATTATTTACACAACTCATAAGCCCTTCCCTGCTTATACGTTTTTTGTCACTTTAACATTTTTACAGAATTTTGCAATGTGTCCCAAAGTGTTACAGTTATAACATCTTTTCACACTGTGGCTATTATTACGGGACGATCTTACATTATTTTGACGTTCCCCAGATATTAACCTGTATTGTACTTTACTGTCTTCATTATTGCTACGACAATAATTTGTGTATGCTACATTATTATGGTAGATTACAACTTCATACAACTCCTTAAATGTATTTGGTTTACTGGTAAATACTAGGTTTGCTCTTACACTGGGTTCTAACCCCATACATATGATATTCACAAGCTCAGTTTCTGAATAAGTACAACAAAATATTTCTGCATGTAGTTTTAACATTTTCTATGTACATTGATAAAGGTTCATTTACCTTTTGCGGTCTATTTACATGATCTCTTATCAATTGCTCTCTTACATTCAAAGGTATAAAGTAATTAATTATGTTTGTTTGAACAACATTTAAACTTTCTTTTCTTAAGTCTAGCATTTTACTATACAAAGGCTCACTCGTTCTATGTAACAATAGATCTAATAATCTCCTATCCGATAGTTCTGACTCTTTCTTTATTTTAATCATTGTGCTTATAAAATTGATTAATTCATTAATTACCAGACCATTACAAGTTTGTATATTTCTTAAAAGTGACTCAATTGGATTTGACAACTTTTGATACAAACTTATATCTAGGCTAGCACACTCCCCTTTGATCTGTCTTGTTACAGGATTACTTTCTATATTTACAACATCAACTTGCTCTATGTCAGCTTTGGTAGATTCAGATAACGCTTGGTTTTCATTAAAACTATCCTCTAATTGTTCTTCTTCAATGTTTGATTGACTTATTTCCCTAATAGTTTTATTTAATACATCTGGATTCATGTTTACTTGGATTAGTCTTTCTTTTATTGACTTTAATTGATTACCAAGTTCTATACAAGTCTGAGAGAGATTATCGGTTAACTTATACCGTTGCAAATTACTTAGTCTATTTCCATAATGTTCAATCTTAGTACATAATCTGACAAAATCAAGGGGCTTACAACTATCTTTTAAATTACTTACGCTATCTACATACTCTTTTAATTTATCACTAATTAAAGTTACTTCCTCAGCCGGTTTTATGTAACTACTTAAATTTTGCACATTTATTGACTCATTATCCATTAAACATTTTCTTAATGATCTTCTTTAGCGATAAACTGTTTCATTTTCCGTTACAGCAATGCCTCTAACTCTTAGTTCATAAATTAGCTCATGCTTCAGTAACAAATCAACACAAATGTTGTTCATTTTTTTTTATTTAAACTATATTATAATTCAATCTCATTTCATAAACTTCAAGAGGGAACAGCTGTGTTCAGGAGTTCTACAAGCAGAGTGGCGCATATTTTGTACCCATGAATGGATTATACTTATGATTTTAGATTATTTAAAAATATATTTACAGGGTGTTATAATTGTAAAACAGGAACACAGTTGTTTTCTTGTTTCAAAACTACTTTTATTGTGGATTAAATTTAGAATAATTAATTCACTTAGTGAATAATTTATTAGCATCAGCCCGTTCTTAAAATTCATCTATATTCAAAAAAATACCTATTTAAATATAACATATACAAACAACAAACAAGGGAATTTTTTTAAATGAGTGGAAGAAAAATGATTTTTCTCGAGTTCTCTGATTTACTTCGGAAGGCAACTCGTCCAACGTCAGCCCTTTTTAACAAAGGGAGCGACGTTCCTTCGCTGGAGTGAAGTCGTATGGAACTCACCAAAAACCAAAGTGGACAGGAAACTTAATTTTGACATGAAAACTAGGCTTGAACGGAGAAAACAATCCAGCTGTAATCGGAAGGAGGGGACTGTGTTCAAGGCCACTCGAGTCGCTCGCTTTATCCATACCGAAGAAATGCGATTTATTCAGTCATATGAATAAAAACAAGCATTACCTTAAAAGTAAAAGGTTGAAGTATAAGCAAATGCTCCAAAGAAAAAAGTAGAAGTATGAGCAAATGCTTCAGATTATATGAATAACCAACTGCTCATACTTGCAAGCAGATACTCCTCCTGGTGAGCAAGTGCTCTCATTAGTTATTCACATAAAATATAACAGCTGCTTGTTATGCATTTTTAATTTTAGCCTGAATAATATTTTTGAGGTTATGTTGTAAAGCATTTAGGCTGAAATTTGGTTGTAGCCTAAACATTTTGAGTTTTCTGTTCATTTATTTGCATTTGTATTATTTATTTTATCTTTCTAACCTTATTTTAAATTACTAATTTATTAATAGTCCGTTTTGTGCTGTTTTTAATTTCCTATGATGGAATCGTCAAGTGAAGATGAACATGACGCTATTTGTATAGATAGGAGCAATGAACTGTTGTTTTTAGCAAAAGAACTATGTGTTTATCTAGAAATTCTGGGCAAATCACAATTGCCTAAATCAAAAAAAAAAAAAAAAAAAGGAAATGTTCAGCAGATAAAACAATGTCTCCTGGTAGTATTAGTCCTAGTATTTCTCAAATTGGCCTACCCGTACTTGTAGAAGCTGAACACAACACGAAAGTATCACGTCCCTTGCCACCTCAGAAAGAAACTGCAATAGATCAATTTGAAGCCGAGGTGACTAAAAAACTGGACAATAAACAATTACAACGTTTAGTGTTACTGCAGCAGTTGAAAACAGCCCAAGTTCAAGAGGAGTATTTCAAAGAGAAACTTAAGATGTTAAAACAAAACAAGTACATTATTGTTCCTTTTGCTGAGACAGGACCTGAAGGGGACTTATCTTTTATCACATTACAATAAATAGTGGGCCCAAAAACAATTTTTTTTTTTACAACAATGTTACCATTTATACTACGGTTTTTGGTTTCTGTAAGAATTCTTTTATTTTTATTTTCAATTATTAGTGACATGTCATATAGGCCTTAGCAATATTTTTATAATGTTTTGTGTAAAGATAAAATGGTTTTTATTATAAATAATGCTTAATCTTATCTATATTAATAAAACAAGTTACTTTTTGTTAATTACCATTTTTTTTTTTTTAATTATTACAAACTAATTTATTTTCAAAATAGAATCAGGTTTAAATTAATTTGTTATTTGATCTAATTTATAAATAATGTATAGTAAGTACATTAAACATTTCTACAATTAGTTAACATTAAGAAAATGAGTAAAGCTAGTTGAGTAAATTTATAATTGTATCCAATTCGTTTCTTTTCCTTTGGCCTTCCCACCTAACTGCCCCAGAACCTTGTTGGTGTATGCCAACTTGAAGCTGTCCAATGTCATCTAGAGGCTCTCCAATCTCCATTTTCCAGCTGAAAGTCTTCGTCGTTTAAGTGCTTTGATATGTTATATAAAATATAAAAGTACAACGGCCGAATAAAAACCAGGGACACTAAAAAAAGCAGCAAAATATCAAAAACATTGTATTATTTTACCGTTAATGAGAAACGGAAATTCCAAAAAACTGCATGGGCTTTTAAAAATAGCCTTCATAAAATTTTAAAATTAAAAAATAGGCTTTTTAAAATAGCTTTTAGAGGGTGGATCTAGTAATGGTTGTTATTGTGATGTTCAGAGAGGATCAACCACAGAGTTCAATAGACGAAGTTGGAATATCTTTACGCAAACCTCAGGTTGATTGGCTGACAGTCGATGACTCGACAACAATGCACTCTCTTTTTGCCTTCAAGGGGTAATTGACTCACCCACCCACCCATACACGCACAGTTTTCCTTAACCAACCTAACCCACCCCCCACCCATACACGTTCGGGTACTTACACAACATTTAAAGGGAATGTAGAACACAACATGCTACAATAATTTTGGAATGTTTACACAACTTTATTGTGCAAAAATTATTTCAGAATTGGAACGACATTTTTAAACTGCCCAAACAACATTCAATTATTACCTTTTCCTTTCAGTAGTTTTGAAACTTGCCTTCTCTCTCTCCCACAGGATCATCGTATGGGTCATAAGCCACGGTTCAATGCCATAACCTCATCCCTAGTAAAACTTATGATTTCTATAACGTGTTCAACATTTGATTTTTCCATATACGTGGGGTCGTAACAGATCCAGACCACTTACATCTACGCTGGTAAACCTTTCTCTTGCATTACATGTTGCTTGCACATTAGTAAGGGAAACCTTTTCGGTTAATGTACTCTCCCCGTGCAGGCTTAGGTTTTTCTATACGAACATTGTTACAGTCTACTATCCAATAGCACTAGGGGAAACTGAATACCTTGCCAAAGCGTTTTCCGCTTCCCTAACTCATTTTCTGTTTCTGGAAACTTTAAAACAAACTATTCGCTTGTGAAACACACTATCAATAACATCGGAAACACACGTAGACAATCGTTGCTCCCTCCTAGGCTCCTCACCTATACCTTTTTTTGGGAAACCTGGTCTGAAAGGTATCTCAAAAAAATTTTCATTTTTGGTAAAAAAGTCAGGGGACCCCACGATTTTAAATGTTCACCTAAGAATGGTTTGCTAACCAGGTCACATTTTCTTTTTGTTTAAAACGAAATAAACTTTTAAATCCTTTACAAGTGGACTTAAACGTTCCTTTTAAACTTTAAAATTTTTCGAACTTGAACTAAACTCGATCTTTTATAAAGCTATGCAACCTTTTTCTTGGTTTGTGAGGTTAGTTGAGTCTCTAAGAGCAGATACATACATTTGAAGCACTTACTTCTATTGCGAGCAAATCTTTCTTTATTCATGGCCCAAAACTCTACTTAGGCAAAATGCTTGATGTTTAAACTCATACTTATGCTTTAAGTAAAACATCTGCTTTTCTTTTTTTATTCCATAATTGTTAGGAGTATTTTACTAGGAATATTTCAAGAATAAGCATATGCTTCTGTTTATTCATATGGGCCATTATTACTACTGTATTATGTTTAAATCAAAATCTTATGTACGTTTCATAAAAAAAAAAATAAAATATGGTTACACATTTCAAAATGTCCTTGTTGCCATAATGTACACATCGCCCTCCACTATTTTTAATTACCTTCTTTGGCTCCCCTTACGTGCCACAACTGTATAAGTTTTCGTTTGTTTCTTTCGTTTGTTTTGCATGTTCTTGAGAGTTGGTACTAAAAACTCTTTCAACTGTGGCATTTGAGAAAGGGGAAGCACAAAGATTATTTCAAAAACTTCTTCAAATCTGGAAAGGCTGCATCTCCGTAGCTCTTTTTAATCAAAAATCAATTTTCAGTACTTATCTGCTGCCATTGAAGAGTGAGAGTGTCTTCTTCAAAATTGAGGAAACTATGATTTTTCCATTGAGATCAGCCTTTTGGGGTTAACCATTTCTTTTAAAATTGGAAACCTGCAAAAATCTAAGTGGAGCATTAAGATTTTACTTAAAAAATCTTTTGTGCAGTTTTTGGATGAATTAAAGTCGCAAACTCTCAAAAATGTCATCCGAGAAGTCAAATCTTATTTTTATACATGTCCCACTACTCTACCCCATAAACAATTCAAACAAGTACTAAGAAACTTGCTTTTTTTTCAAAAAATGTAAAAACTCTTTTGGTCAACACACAGGCTGTTTTCTTAGTTGTTAAAAGTTTCTCATGAGCAGATATTCCCACTAAATTTCTTCCAGTTTCATGGAAGCGTGTCGAGAGATTATTATAATCAACTGAAAGAATTTGTGTTTCCTTAGAATATAATTAATATTCATGTAATGTTTGAAGACATAGGTATTTCATAATTGTTTCTAACCTCTGGTTTTTAAGCGATGGCGCAGTGGTGTCTCTTTTTTAAATAAAGATATTAAATTCAGTTAAAATTCTCAAAACCATAAGAATGAATTCTAAATATCTGGGCAATTAAACTGGTTTATCAATAGTTTGCACCATACTTTGCACTGTCTTTAAAATAATAATAAATAAATAAATTAAGGTCTTTATTAGCAAAGGATTTCTTCAAGATCCAGTCTCTGATTTACAAGACAACTCTTTGCCAACTCATACAGATACAGGTAAATAATAATTATATTATGACTAGAT
>JAQJVL010002859.1:0-78243 GCA_035578905.1 Stictocephala bisonia | reverse complement strand
TCATAGTCTAGAAAAATCTGTAAGTCTACTTTTAGAGGATGCAAAGTACGGTAATTGGCTCTGAATCAGTGAAATATCGTGTTTCTAGCCATGTCCTTTGACCTGGCTATAGATACATGTGTTTACATTAAATTGTATATTTTCCCATTGACTACAGTATGTTATCCTAGATAACTAAGTTTCACAGTCTAGACAAATCTGTAAGTCTACTCTTAGAGGCCGTAAATTAACCAATTTGATTTACATGTATGGCAAGGATCCACCCACCCTCCCATACACGTATAGTGGTAAGGACCCACCACCCTCTCATACACGTCAGCATCACCCACCCAGCCTCACTCTTACGACATTGGCAGCCCTCTCTCCCAGCCTCACTCGAACGACATTGACAACCCTCTCTTCCACCCTCATTCGAACGATATTGCGGCCCTCCCTCCCACCCTCACTCTAACGCCACTGACGGTCCTCCCTCTCACCCTCACATGAACAAAGTTAACTGCCCATCCTCACACTAACAATATTGTGGCCCTCTCTCCCAACCTCACTCAAACGCTATTGACGGTCCTCCCATTCACACTATTTTATCTTGTACACAGCCCAACAGCCAAAAATGGAAGCACTTTATTTTATTTATCAGCATAGTGTATTTCTCTTATATGGTGTATTATTTTGTTTAAGGTAATCAAACTGGAGAACACCCACCTAACAATAGACAACTCAAAAAGACATATTACCACAATGTTCAGAATGGCAACATATACCGGAAAGAAGGCATTTAATTATACAACTTCAGTTAAGTCCAGTTTAAACAACCATATGCGGACACATACTGGAGAGAAGCCATTTAAATGTACTCACTGTCTTTATGCAACTTCCAATAAGAGGGATTTGAAAGTACATATAAGGACACACACTGGTGAGAAACCATTTAAATGTACGCAGTGTCTTTATACAACTTCACAGAAGAGCGGTTTGATAGTACATATGAGGACACACACTGGTGAGAAACCATTTAAATGTACTCACTGTCTTTATGCAACTTCACAGAAGAGCAGTTTAATAGTACATATGAGGAAACACACTGGAGAGAAGCCATTTAAATGTACTCACTGTCTTTATGCAACTTCCTATAAGAAGGATTTGAAAGTACATATAAGGACACACACTGGAGAGAAGTCGTTTAAATGTACTCACTGTCTTTATGCAACTTCCTATAAGAGGGATTTGAAAGTACATATAAGGACACACACTGGAGAGAAGCCATTTAAATGTACTCACTGTCTTTATGCAACTTCCTATAAGAGGGATTTGAAAGTACATATAAGGACACACACTGGTGAGAAAGCCATTTAAATGTACTCACTGTCTTTATGCAACTTCCTATAAGAAGGTTTTGAAAGTACATATAAGGACACACACTGGAGAGAAGCCAATTAAATGTTCTCAGTGTCTTTATACAACTTCACATAAGAGGCATTTGTTACGACATATGAGGACACACACTGGTGAGAAACCATTTAAATGTACACAGTGTCTTTATACAACTTCACAGAAGAACCATTTGATAGTGCATATGAGGAAACATACTGGAGACAAGCCATTTAAATGTTCTCAGTGTCTTTATACAACTTCACAGAAGTCCATTTTGGTAGTACATATGAGGACACATACTGGAGAGAATCTTTTTAAATGTACTCACTGTCATTATACAACTTCACAGAAGAGCAATTTGTTACGACATATGAGGACACACACTGGAGAGAAGCCATTTAAATGTACTCACTGTCTTTATGCAACTTCCTATAAGAAGGATTTGAAAGTACATATAAGGACACACACTGGTGAGAAACCATTTAAATGTACTCACTGTCTTTATGCAACTTCCTATAAGAAGGTTTTGAAAGTACATATAAGGACACACACTGGTGAGAAACCATTTAAATGTACGCAGTGTCTTTATACAACTTCAAAGAAGAACCATTTGATAGTGCATATGAGGAAACACACTGGAGACAAGCCATTTAAATGTTCTCAGTGTCTTTATACAACTTCACATAAGAGCAGTTTGTTACGACATATGAGGACACACACTGGTGAGAAACCATTTAAATGTACACAGTGTCTTTATACAACTTCACAGAAGAACCATTTGATAGTGCATATGAGGAAACATACTGGAGACAAGCCATTTAAATGTTCTCAGTGTCTTTATACAACTTCACAGAAGTCCAATTTGGTAGTACATATGAGGACACATACTGGAGAGAATCTTTTTAAATGTACTCACTGTCACTATACAACTTCACAGAAGAGCAATTTGTTACGACATATGAGGACACACACTGGAGAGAAGCCATTTAAATGCACTCAGTGTCTTTATACAACATCAGAGAAGTCCAGTTTGTTACGACATATGAGGAGACACACTGGAGAGAAGCCATTGAAATCCATCCAGTCTCTTTATACTACATTAGAGAGTTCCTGATTGATAGAATTCTCCGGACAGAAACCACTTAAGTGTTCTTAGTGTCTTTATACAACCTCACACAAGTCCACTTTGATAACACATACAAGAGCACTCAAAAGAGAAAACCATTTAAATGCACTCCTTAAATGAAGTCCCTTTTAAAGTGGCATATAAGAATATATAAATACTAGGGGACACCCCTGCATGCTTCGCATGCCAACCCCGATGCTCGCTGCAATTGATACACCTCGGCCTTTGGCCTCAGCATGTAACTATTCAATACAAAAAAATAGGAGATTAACTATATAACATAAAATCACAATATTAAATTTAGTTACAGTATCTCACTCACACTAATTGCTTTGCCACCTATTTAGCCTATTTCAAGAGTGTTCATTTCATTTATTTTTGTTTAACAGCTGAAGATTAAACTCATAGTAAAATATTAAATAGTATAATGTCAAACATTCAAAATAGACATGTTTATTTATTTACAAAACAGCTGTTATTAATTTACTAAAATCAACCCAATGTTATCCTTATGGACCAAACTTTTAAGGGTGCTTTATACCCCTTAGGAGTACTTTATCAAGATGAAAATACTTTAGTTGTCCTATTTAAGTTCTAAAGAAACAGTGTACAAAATTTCAGCTCTCTACCTACATGGGAAGTTGGAGAATTAGTGATGAGTGAGTGAGTCAGTGAGGGCTTTGCCTTTTATATATATAGATATGCTACAGCAAAATCATATAAATGTATCAGTCTGTCTGGTACTTCATAGAGGTCCTGTTTTATAGAACACTCTGGACATAAACCACTTTAGTACACAAGTCCACTTTATTAATATCACATTTAAGAGCACTCAAAGGAGAAAAATATTTTAAATATCCTCAGCGTCTTTATACAACTTTACAGAAGACCTGTTTAATAGTATATTTGAGGATACTTGCAGGAGAGAAGCCTTTAAATGTATTCATTGTCTTTATAGAACTTCATTAATCTCTACTTTGACAAGACTTTTGAAGGCACACACTGGAAAGAAGACGTTTATTGTACTTTCTGTCGTTGTACAACTTCAAAGCAGACCAGTTTGAAAACAAAAAAGGAAATACACTGGAAAGAAGCCACTTAGTTTCTTGTAAGGACTTCATTGATCCCATATTTGAGAAAATTCGTTATTTGCTCATTAAATTTGATGTAGATACAATGTGACATAAACTGACATATAGTCAATAATATATGTAATATATGTGTATTATTAATTATACACTAAACACTATCAGTACAACGTAGAGTTTTAAATATTAAAATGTCATCAAGTATATAAAATAATTATTTACAAAATAGCATAATATAGTTATTATCAAACATTACTTTTACAATGTAATATGTTTTTTAGTAGATTTAAAAAAATGAAATTATCAAACTGAGTATGATGAACGTGTTTAGTCAATACATAAACTTTATAATACAATTTTATTCCTGTGTGAAGAGGGGGTTTCAAACAAATTCTTTGATAGGTAACTGGATAGCTCAGTGTTTATTTATTTATTGTGTTATAACCATGCTTAAATTTAAATTGGTTCAATGTTTCAGGACTTAATATATATTTTAAGATAGAAGTAACACAACACGACAAATTTTCAGTGTCACTAAACATTTAGTGTGCTATGTTACGTTTCTTTATTTCTTCTCTACTCCAAGATGTTAGTGGACTTGTTTTCTTAAGTAAGTTTGCATCAACCCTATATTACCTAATACACAAATGAAATTTCCTAGCTGTCTGAGCTAAGTACTAGTTCTGATCTCCTACATAAGGGTCGGCAACTTGCTCTGTGATTAGCTTCGCATATTATTCTAATAAGAGTCTTTTGGTATTTAAGTACATAATGGATGAGTCCCATACAGCAATCTGACAGTGGAGTACAGTAAACTTCCTCTAATCCGGCACGCTGGATAATCCGGCACGACTTTATGAAAAAATATATTATGTACCACAAAACGACGTACAAGAAGATGGCCCTTTGCTCTGGCAACTTACATAATTTATAGAGAAAATTACCCGGAATTATCAAAATTACCGGGTTTTCGACGAAAACATTTACAAGTCTCGCGTATCCATCTATCGTAGCTAGATCTAAATTACTAACAGTAATGCGTAATAAAAAACGGCATCGAAGGAACGCTGTGAACGTTATGAAGAATTCAGAGCTACATAATAGGAATAAAAATAACTGTAATCCGTGTTCAAGTTCGTTTGGGATCGGAAGTCGCGAGGGAAAACACTGTGCCGTACGACGCATATTGGTATGCGTGGAGGGGAGGCGAGTCGTCTTTGGCCGACATCGGGTGACATCGTATAATTTCGGGAGCAACCTGGCGCCACTGTAGCATTGTTTACAGTCCGTGTTCAGTCTACGTAGTGTTCTATTGTGTTATTGTTGACTGTGGTGTTTGGTAGAGCTTGATTTTGTGTTGAGGGATTTTATATGTATGTAGTGACTGACACGTGAAATGGGTCCTAAAGTTAACGTCGCGTCTTCAAAAAGAAAACATCAGACTCTCACTTTGTTGCAAAAGCTGGAAATCGTGAAGAAGCTTGAAAATGGTGTAAGTAGACACATCATTATGAAAGAATTTGATATAGGATCGTCTACAATTTATGACATTAAAAAGAACAAAGACAAGTTGAAAGAGTTTGTGAAAGAATCAGAAAGTTTGAAAAATCTAACTGAAAGACAAACTTTGAAAAAACCCAAATTAGACCAACTAGATTCGGTGTTGTATGCTTGGTTTGTAGCAAAACGATCAGAGGGTAAACCCATAACTGGTCCTATGGTCATTGAAAAAGCTAAGCAGTTTCAACAAGATTTGAACATTGATGCTGATTGCAAATTTTCTGAAGGCTGGCTTAGGAGCTTTAAGTCTCGTCACGGCATCCGAAAATTAGATATTTCTGGCGAGCTTAAATCTGCCAATGTGCTGAAGAGTTTAAAGTTACATTCAAATCTATTGTATCTGAAAATAAAGTGACTGCTTGTCAAATATACAATGCAGATGAGACTGGCCTTTTGTGGCGTTGCCTACCGAATTCTACACTGGCTGGTGGAGATGAAAAAAGTGTTAAAGGCTTTAAAAAAAATAAAGATAGGCTAACAGTTCTGCTGTGCTCAAATTCATCTGGAGATCACAAACTAAAACCTTTTGTGATTGGAAAGTCGAAGCAGCCTAGGGCCTTAAAAGGTGTGAAATCATTGCCAGTGATTTATGGGGCACAATCTAATGCGTGGATGGAGAAAAAGTTGTTTAAAAACTGGTTCTTTCAAGATTTTGTTCCAGCCGTTAAGAACAATTTTAAAAAATTACAAATTCCTGAAGACAGTAAGGCTATTTTATTCTTAGACAATTGTTCAGCTCATCCTGATGAGGAAGAATTAGTGTCTGGCAACATTTCTGTATCATATCTTCCTCCCAATGTGACACCCCTGATTCAGCCTATGGATCAAGGTGCAATCCAGAACTTTAAGACACACTACAGACGCTACTTTGTACAAAATTTACTGGCATCGGATTGCAATGTAAAAGATTTTCAAGGACAGTTTTCCATTAAAGACGCTATCTTTGCTACTGCTTTGGCTTGGGGTGAGGTAAAACAAGAAACCTTGCAAAAGTCATGGCGTAAACTCTGGCCTGAAGTAATGGACGAAAATATCGAAGCTACCGACAGTGAACCTCCAGTTGATGAACTTGAAGTCGTTTTAAGCGATTTGCCTTTAGAGAATCCCATGTCTTAGATGAATCGAGAAGAAATTAGGGAGTGGATTGAAGTAGACTGTGATGAGCCGACAGAGGAAATTATAACAGATGAGACCATCATACAGAGTGTTCTTAATCCAACAGTCCCCAATGACGTGGACTCCGATGAAGATGATGTAGATGAAACAAACGACATCACATGGAATCAAGCAGCTGATGCCTTGAATACTTTAATTAAGTTTTATGAACGCAGCAGATCGTTCAATGATGCTGACATTATGAAACTGCACATCATGCGAAATGAATTCATAAAGAAACGAAGAGAAATAACCAAAAAGCAAACTGACATTCGAGATATGTTCAAGATGGCTTCTACAAAGAAGAACAATCCCGTGGATTTAGATGAACCATCTTGCTCAACTTCAAAATAAACTTTTTGTAAGCCTACAGTGCTCATTTTAGTTTAATAATCATGTCATTATATTTTTCAATGTTTTTATTATGTAGTAAAGCTGTTTAAAAAGTAAAATATATGTTTTAATCTATTTTTCTGTTGAATTCACATTTTTCCCGATATTCATCCTGTAATCCGGAATATTTCGTAATCCGGCATGTGTCAAGTCCCGGACATGCCGGATTAGAGGAAGTTTACTGTATTGACTGTATATATCTACAATCAAGATTGTACAAGTTAAATTTGAAGCAGAATCAACTTGTATTTACGAATCTGTAACTATTCAGTTTACTTAATAAATAAATTAGTATGAACTTTTCCATTGAGGTTTCTATCCTCTCAAACAGGAAGTTCCCAACCAAGTAACCAGGAAGTGTGTGTGATTAACATCACATTGATTTGTCAACTATTTTATTTCTTTTTCTAGTTCTAAAATTTATAATAATATTTGTTTTCTCTTCATCGAGTAAAAGCCCATTGCTATGAAACCAATTGTCTAGTTCTTCCATTGTATAAGTCTTTCAATGTTATAAAATGTATGGTTATAAATTGTCAGTCAATAAGAAATAAGCTGGATGAATTATCAGAAGCTTTAGAAGATTTTAAGTGCAACATAGTGTTTTTAAGTGAGCATTGGCTCAACAAGGAGGAAATGTCTTTATATGTTCCAAAAAATTTTAAACTAGGATCCTTTTACTGTAGACCCTTAGATCCTCATGGAGGATCAGCCATTTTTATCAATCAAAATATAAATTTTGATATAATTGATGTATCAAACTTAGTACAAGCTGAGATACTTGAAGCTTCTTGTATTTTTATACAGGATCTTAATATTGTATTGATATCTGTATATAGGACTCCTGGTTCAAATGGTAACATGTTTTGTACAGCTCTCGATAAGCTTTTAAATATCATCTCTTATAAAAAGTCAAACTGTACAGTTTTAATTGGCGGTGACTTTAATGTAAATATTTTAAAAAAGGATGCACTAACTGATTTGTTTCTGAATATTTTAAAATCTTATGATTTATATTGTGTAAATAAAAAACCCACAAGGGGCAAAAGTTGTCTTGACAACATTGCAACAAATATCAACCAATACTACTATAGAGAAATGTTGTGGAACTACAAAATTTCTGATCATGAAATATTGTGTTTTGAGTTTCTTACGGCTAAGTCAATATGCTCTAAGTTTAATGTAGTATCTTCTAGGAAATTAGATGAAAATAGCCTTTTGATTTTGTCATATAATCTTTTTCATGTTCAGTGGGGTTCACTTTATAGTATTTCTAGTGTAGATGATGCTTTTGAATATTTTCTAAAAACCTTTTTAGATGTTTACAATCAGTGTTGCCCCAGACGGACAAAGAGAGTTAGTGAAAGATTGAAAAGAAAGGGTGCTCCTTGGTTTGATAAAGCACTTCAAAATAAAAAGAATACTCTCATACTTATGAAAGATGTTTTAAAAATACCATTGTATAACAATAATCCTAATGCAAAGTTAATATTAAATAACTATAGGAAAATGTATAGGGCTAGTATAAAACATGCAAAAGTAAAATATAATGAAGAATTTATTAAAAACTCAAAAAACAAATGCTCAGCGGCTTGGCGTGTAATAAAATCAGAATCTGGTATGTTGAAATACAAAAAGGATCCACCACCACCTTTTACAGCTGATCAATTCAATGATTGGAACTCAGACTTTGGGGAGCAACTGTTAGCTAAATTTTCCAACCAGTATTCCAATGGTAAATTCACCAAATTCATGGAATGTCTGGGTAGTTTTCCCAATGCTCTGGATTTTGAGCCCTTTTCAGTTCCAAGTTTGTATAAGATCATAAAGGCATTGTCCTCCTCAAAAAGTGAGGATATTTACGGTGTATCAAATCATGTTTTGAAGTGTATAGCTACTGCAGTCCTAGAACCCTTGTCTTATTTGGTAAATCTCTCACTGAGTCAAGGTTATTTTCCAGATTGCCTTAAGGTTTCTAAAATGATTCCGTTGCATAAAAAAGGAGATAGAAATGGCATTTCCAATTACCGACCCATTTCTATGGTTCCAGTGTTTTCGAAGGTATTGGAATTATGTGCAAGATCTCAGCTTTTTCAGCATTTTGACAAGTATGGTATTTTAACTAAAAATCAGTTTGGCTTTATTCCTCAATCCTCTACGATCAAAGCTCTTGAGTGTATTGTAACAGAGATTTTGACATCTTTTGAGGCCGGTGAGCATCTAGGATTGGCCATGGTTGATTTGAAGAAGGCCTTTGACAGTGTTCCTCATAAGATTCTCTTGGAAAAACTGAGCTACTATGGAGTTCAAATAAAGCTCTTAAATTTTTTGAAACTTACATTTGTGGAAGGCAGCAAATCGTAGTATTAGATAATCAAACGTCAAATGCCAGGGAAGTATACACTGGAATCCCTCAAGGGTCAGTTTTGGGACCCTTTCTTTTCGTCATATTCATAAATGATCTGCCCAAAAATATGATCTGTAAAACTATTCTGTATGCAGATGACACCTCTTTTATAATTTCAGGTAAACATTTTGAAACAGTTGCAGTAGGTATTGAGAGAGCAATTAGGGATTCTGCATTATGGTTTGAGGCCAATTGTTTAGAAGTTAATGAAGATAAAACTGAAATCATAAATTTCACCTTAAGTAGGACCTCACGAGATCATCAGAATCCAATTCGACTATTAGGTATTTACCTAGAATCGACATTATCATGGGAATTCCATACTGGATCCGTAGTCTCTAAATTATCCCGTACTTGCTATTTGCTTAGAAAATTGAAGGGCTCTGTTTCTCAAAAAATGTTAGTTATGGCCTACTTCAGCTTCTTCCATTGTCACCTGCTGTATGGAAATATGTTTTGGGGAAATAGTACTGGTGCGGCCCAGGTTCTTCTATGGCAAAAAAAAGCATTGCGTATTATGGCAGGTGTTTCAAAAAGAGAGAGCTGTAAGCCCTTATTCAGACATTTTTCTATTTTGACAGTTAAAAGCATTTTTATCTTTCAAAACATTTTATATGTTAAAGAAAATCTAAATGAATTCTCTTCCAGAAGCGCCATTCATGATTATGCAACCAGACAGTCGCAAGACCTTGTCATTACTAGACCTAGATTACAAAAGTTTGCTAACAGTCATAAATACCTGCAGATCAAAATGTTTAACAAATTGCCTGAGCATTTTCGTAATTTAGATATTAATATTTTTAAACGACAACTAAATAGTATTTTGGTTGACAACGCTTTTTATTCATTGGATGAATTTTTTTAATTTAGATTTATTTAGATATAGTAATGTAGTAGAATTATCATGTTGCATTTTACAGGAATATGTCTCTTGATTCATTTACACTGTAATTAAATATAGTATAGAATATTGACGATGTCTATTATACATTGTAATATGTTTTGAATGACAAATAAACGTATTTATTTATTTATGTATACTGAACAGTATTATTTATGTTTATAAATGATTGTTCCGTTTTCAAAACGTGTAACTCTATAACAACATTATTGTATGTTTTACCCATTTCTCCTTTTACCAGAATATTATCTTTATGGTTAACCATATTATTCTCATTGGATTTCTATTTACAGCTACAAAAGCGTACTGTTTCACAGTATTTTGAAAAACAGCAGACTTGCAATAATTTTTTTAGAATGATTATGTTAAAATCAGTGGCAGTCAGAATGTATTAAATTTTGATTAATTTTTCTAGATAGTTTAAGGGGAGTTTAAATTTCTGCAAGGGCAAGACTGTATATTGATGTTTAAATATTCTGCACATAGAAATTACAACACAGTTAATTTCTATATGAGCTAAAAAACACGATCGAACATCGGCGTCAATATTGGCAGAATTTGATGTGACTATACAAGCGCAATTTCATGGCACGGAACGGTTGCTGACTATATGGGGGTTTTCTCGGCAGACAAATTATATAAAAATATCAACTGTCCAATATCAAAATGGAATTGGAAAAAATAGTCTGTGTCGGTGCTTTACATTTCATGGGGCTACTGCATGAAGCGTTTAACATTGAACTTGACTCTATTCATTTGTGTAAATATTTGTCCAGAAATAGATAACACATTCTTAGCTCTCCAATTGCCTTATTTTGTAAAATCTTCTTTTGAGGAGTTTTACAAAGCAGGCCTGTTTTCTAGTCTTGCAGCAGTCTTGATTCTCTATTCATTTGTGTAAATATTTGTCCACAAATAGATAACACATTCATAACTCTCCAATTGCCTTATTTTTTAAAACCTTCTTTGTAGGAATTTTACAAAGCAGGCCTGTTTTCTAGTCTTGCAGCAGTGTCACTTCATTCCACACTCTAGAGAAGGGTTTTAGTTCTTAGTTTTAAGTACTGGAGAAACTTTCATTGTCTCAGGGGCTATGTGTTTTTAGTTTTCTTAGAGCTTGTTTGATTTTCTCTTCAGTTGTTAGATCATTTAAATTTTTTATTAAATTCTTCCTCTAAAAATGTTCTTTCTCTACGACTGGTTCAACTCCATCTTCTTCACTATCTTGAAATAATTTGCCGAAGAATTCATTCCACATTTTAATCTGTTCAGTATCACTTTTAAGAAGGTTTCCTTTCTTGTCTTTAACTGGTTTTCCTATATTTATTTTTCTGTCTGAGAGCCTTTTGTAACACTGTATAACTCCTTCATGTCTCTTTTTTGTCTCACCTCTTTAGCTTTTTGAACATGTTCACCAGCACATTTCCACTTATCTGTCTTTAAAAGTAATTTTCATCGTATGTCAATATTCATGACTTGCCAAAATGTTTCTTTAGTATCATAATGAGGGAGTTTTGTATACACTAAGATATTTACCTCTTTTGTTAATTCTCATATGTTGTAAAATTGTTTCTTTAGTATAAGTTAGAGAGTGTTGTATACAATATGTAATTTATCTCTTGTATAAATTCTAACACGTTCAAATTTTTTTCTGTAGTATTTTAGTAAGAGAGTGTTGTACATACTAAGTAATTTACCTCTTGTGTCATTTCTCATGTGTTGTGAAATTGTTTTTGTAGTATTATGAAAGAATGAATGAAAAATTATGTTTATTTCTAGCATAGAATAGAAACAAAAATGAAACACAGTACTAAACCATATGCAATACATTATAGACTGATATACAATTTGAGAAAAATAAATGTAATATAAACATAACAAAAAGAGGACCAATAATTAGGTTTATTATAAAAAGAGAATATAAATTAGTACTAGAACTAAGGAATTAAGCCAACATGGGCATTACGCCTGTGCGTAGGCCTGAGTTGTTAAAAAAGTCAGCCAATATTTATGAATTAAAATCAGCCGGAAAATAATTATAGTAAGAGTGTTGTATATACTAAGTGATATACCTCTTGTGTCAATTCTCATATGTTGTCAAATTGTTTCTTTAGTATTTTTGTAAGTTTTGTATATACTAAGTGATATACCTCTACTGTCAATTATCATGTGTTGTCAAATGGTTTCTTTAGTAAGAGTGTTGTATATACTAAGTGATATACCTCTTGTGTCAATTCTCATGTTGTCAAATTGTTTCTTTAGTATTTTAGTAAATTTTGTATATACCAAGTGAAATACCTCTACTGTCAATTATCCTGTGTTGTCAAATTGTTTCTTTAGTAAGAGTGTTGAATATACTAAGTGATATACCTCTACTGTCAATAATCATGTGTTGTCAAATTGTTTCTTTAGTATTTTAGTAAGTGTTGTATATGTTGCTCGCAATAGCCGAATTTGCCCACTGCCCAAAAGTTTCACTCACAACACGTTGCGAATAAGGCTAAATACCCACTACGTGTTGTGTACAATTTATTTCGGGTAATGGCTGAAGAATGCTACCCACAACGCGTTGTGGGCTATAACTTATGTTCAATACCTGAAACTTGGCCAGTGGGTTAAGATGAAATACCCACAACATTTTGTGGCTAGTTCCATTTGTCTATAACACGTTGTGGGTACATTGGTTTTGCACAATAGCCGAAATGAAAGTTTATTATTTCAGTTCTTTTTGTATTTTATGTTGTTTTTGTTTATTTATTTTTTATTAAGTGGCCTGAAATTTAATTTACATTTTCTTTATTTTGACAGTATTATATTCACCAAAATTACAATATTACAAAAACTTAAGTCCTCAAATGTGGAGTAGGTACTAGGGAAAAACAAATTAATATCCTTAATATAATACTTATTACTAGCCTTTCAAATTAGCTTCTTGCTAGCATAGGGGGGGGGGGGACTGTTATGGCATTTTGAATTACATTTGACATCAATTGTTTTTGCAAGAACAAGATTCACCAAAATTACACTATAATTAAAAAAGTAAGTACTAAAATCTTAAGTAAGTACTAGGGAAAAAGAAATTAATATCCTTTTCAGAAATTAAAATCTTTTCATGGGACGGTAATCTTTGGTTGTTAAAGACTCTCCTCTCCTCTTCATTTCCTTCGCTATTTTCACTTCAGTAAGCATTGTTATATACTTGCAAAAACAGGATATCGGCTACTGTGGAATTTCAAAATGGGCAAATAAAACTACCCACAACACGTTGTGAGTATTTCACCTTTACCCACTGGCCAAGTTTCGGGTATTAAGCAAACAGTATTACCTACAACGCGCTGTGGGTAAAAATTTTGGGCAGTGAGCGAATTCGCATTAAATTAGTTCAAGGCACAATAATTTTTGTTATGTGCAATAAAGCTTTGTGGGGTTTTAAAAGCAAACATTAAATATTTGTTAGAAATAAGCTTGATTTTAAATTTCCATATTATGTTACGTATGTCTGCGTAGTACTAGTATTAGGTTTATTTTATTTCCCCTAAAATAAAAACATGAAAGTATAAATAAGTTAAAATATTCAGTTGGGAACTTACATTTGATGATCATATTATACAGTAGAACATCGATAATTCGACGCTCAATACTTCGACAGTCCCTGTACATCAACAATGGCCATGGCAATGTGACATAGTATAATTTTTCATGGCTAGCTCTGCTCTATTTAACCCTAAACACAGATCATGAAATAATATATCAAAGAGAAGAAGAGTTAAACATTTTTAATTTCATTGTCATTAAGTTACTATAGATTGTACGAACAGGTACTACGGAAGTTAAAAATATCTGTTTGAAATTTTCTTGCAAAATTTAAATGAAACTGGATGATATAAACAACATATGTATATGTCATTTTTTCAGAAAAAAACATCCTTTTTATGTAGTAATTGAAAACCACCTGAACTGGTCAAGTCACATAGAACAAGTATGATGAAAAGTTAGTTCTGGAATATTTGCTTTAAAAATATACACCATTCTTTAATTTTGGCACCATTAACTGTAATCACTTTTCTTTAATTAGTAGTCACATTGAATATAGCATAGAAGTGTATGGTGCTTGGTAAATTGTTAGTTAAAATAAAACAGGAAACCTACAGAAAGTAGCTATTAGGAAAAATTAAAGCTTGATAAGAGTTTGACTTCTTTGCCGTGAACCCCTATCATAAAGTAATAAAAATAATATTTCAATACAATTAATTAAAATTAATAATATCTGAAAATGAAATAGAGAAGTTTCGGTTGCTATACAGCTGTACTATTTTATAAATATTCCAGTATAAAACACACGGTAATTCACCAATTGTGCGATATTATTTTTCAAGTCATAAATTATTCACTGTTGTTGGGACAGTTGGCAAGTTTGCTGGCGTCATGTGACATGACGTTTGGCAGACATTTTGTGTATGTTTCAACAGCCTGAATACCTTTCATGATTCCAAATCTTACCATATGGCTCAACATAGATGGCAGCTCTTGCCGGGCAGTAAGGAGTTGTGGGTAATTGACTTGGTCAACGGCAGTACTGGCAGTGCTAAGGTATTCACTAACCGGTATGCAAGTTGCCAGCCCCTCCTCTCCCTTTATTTAAATTATTTCTTAATTAAATTAGTTTAATCAAGTTTCTACAGTAATTCCTTTTTAATTTAACTATTGAATAAATTCCTTCTTCGGAAAAGAATCTGTATTTAATTTAGTTTTAACCCCAGTTCTAGTTAAGATGAGAAGGCTGACAACAGAGCTCATTGTATACACCACTAGTGAATTGAAAACTATGACAGTTTAACCCAGCTACTTAGGGACAAAGTGTTTGGGAGATTGTATGAGATAGGTTCCATGCTCGGTCCTCTTAATACCGACATGGCGTCTGCTTGATGGTTGTTTTCGGTGTGGACACTACTAGAGAAGTCTGAGGTGTCCATGTTTGGTGGTAATCATTGTGCGGATGTTGTGTGGGGGAGATAACTGAGTATCAGGCTTGTCAATTAGCTGAAAATCAGACCAGCACTACATGGTTCGGAATCCACGTAAACCTGTAGGTCCTTTAGTTGCCCTAGCTATTGGGCTATTAATAAATTGCCCTTTCTGAGGAACAGTTGAACTCAGTTAGTAACCAGGCTACACTCATCCTACACTCATATCATCATTCATATTCGCTTTAAAATATGCATAATGTTGAGCCGGCGTCTCATATGTAAGAATATCCTGCATATTTACAAAACTATACTTATTGTTAAGATTAATACAAATTATTTACCCACCGAAAACGATATTCATTATTTAATACTAGAAATAGATTAAACTTTCGACTTTTTAAACATAAAAAAATGGGGTCTGAAAAAATCCTACATATGCTGAAATCTGATTTCTTAATCAGTTGCCAAATATATTTAAATAGAACATTTTTACAACAACTTAAAAAATGTAAAAATCTTGACTAAAAGGTTTAATATAAAAGACAGGAAAACTTTATGAATTGTACTTAAAATCGAATGTTTTATTTTCTTTAGTTCTAAGCTAAAGAATACAGGCCATGTATTGACTCCATTCATGAATACTCTGTTTATAATCTTAGAACTTAGGCTTAAGTGGCCGGTAAACCAGATGTTTCCCCCATACTATGATGTGGCATCCTCAGTGGTTTCTCTGAGACTGAGATCGGCGAATGACCTTCCAGCTTTTATGACAGGTGGTGGGGTGGGGACTGGTTTGGCAGATTTGCTGGAGAGGGGCGGCGGCATGACCCATGTTACCTACGGTCATTGGCCAAAGACAATCAATATGGCTGACTCTTCCATTTTATTTAAATTTACTTAAAATGGGTTCCCATGTCTTTGGAAGCCATAAACTATCATCCTTATTAAAATTATTTCTCCTTTTATATATTTTTAGCTTCCCTTACGATTCTCAGCTAGTAATGCGGGATGTTGGCAAGGGCTTTAGTTTTGTCAAATAAAATACCATGATTAGTTTTTGTGCTATGTTCAGCAACTGCAGACTTTTTCCGTATCTCCATTCTTTGTATGCCTTATATGTTCCTTAATCCTTGTGGAAATCGACCTCTTGGTTTCCCCAATATAGACTTATTTATTTATTCCGTTCATTTATTCCATTCCAACGGTCAAAGTCCAAATTACAAACATGTTACATAATACATATGAAATAACACTTACTTATAACACTACTTATAATTAAAGGGCCAAGCCAAACATGCAAGTGGAATTTTAATATTAGGCATGATAATTAATCATAAGTGAAACTGTGTAACTAATGATAAGTAGTACCAATAGTGATGAATATAAATTAAGAATGTATACATAAATACAGTAAATTAGGATGGGGCTTCTATGAAGAGATGCAAATATGCACAAGCTATATAATAAATAACAGTGAAAATAAACTATCTATAATAATAACAGTTCCAAAAACTTTAATGATTACAGTGTAAGCTATAAATAATAAATAAGAACAATGCCACAAACCATAGATGAATAACAAGTGTATAGCTATAAAGGCGGGGTGGGGGGGGGGGCAGCGATCACGCGTCTTCTAATAAATGTTGGACTGTCATTGAAAATATCGAACGTGTCACAGAAACTATTCCCGAGCCTCATCATTCTGGCGAGCGGACCATGGAATTCATAAGAGCGTTGGTAGTGGCGCCCGCTGAATAAATCACGTGACCGGGTTCTAGCTGTTGGAGTACTGAAGTCCATTTGTGACAGAAGCACCGGGCAATCTAGCTGTCCATTTACCAGTTTGTTTAAGAACAGAATATCAGCGACGCAACGTCTCACTTGAAGATCAGGGAGAATAAGCTCAGCCTGCAGTCCAGCAAGAGGGATTTCCCTGTAGTACAGTCCTTGTCGAACCCCCACCAATTGTATGAACTTCCTCTGCACAGCTTCCAGTTTCTCAATAAGTCCCAGATGGTAGGGAGACCAGACAGGGCTAGCATACTCCAGGAGTTGGCGTACAAAGGAAGAGTAGAGAGTTTTCAAGACAAGAGGATTTGTCATACCACGAGTTGACCTAGTGATGAAACCCAGCATTCTGTAGGCTCTTTTGCAAAGGTCATCAACATGATCATTGAATGTAAAGTCAGACACAAATGTAACACCCAGATCCTTAATCGTGGACACTCTTCCTAGGGGTTGATTATCTAGAGTGTACTGGAAGTGGTTCATACTGTACAAACGACCAAAGGTCATGACGGAGCATTTTGAAGAGTTCAGCTTCATGTTGTTAGTGACGCACCAATCCAATACATTTGTAAGACTAGTTTGTAGCCGTGCAAAGTCCTCATCACTGGAGACCACGGTGTAAATCTTCACATCATCAACAAAGAGTAGAGCATCCACCAGGAGAACGGACGTTATGTCATTTATAAACATGATGAATAGGTATGGACCAAGGAGCGAATCTTGAGGAACACCGGAAGTTTGTAGAAATTCCTGGGAAAGTGCATCAGGCAATTTTACTCTTAAATGCCAACCAAGCAGATAGTCACGGATCCAGGAAAGTAATGGGCCATTGATACCATATGCATTTAACTTGCTGATTAGTATAGAGTGGTCAACTTTGTCAAATGCCTTGGCAAAGTCAATAAAGGCAACATCCAGCTGTTTACCTGATCCTAGAGCAGATAATATACATTCTTCGAATATAATTAGGTTGGTGACGGTTGACCTGGATGTGGTGAAGCCATGTTGACTAGGACAGACTAGGGGTTTCAGAAAGGGCTTAAGGCGAGATAGCACTAGCATTTCGAACACCTTTCCCACTGCTGACAGGATTGTAATAGGTCGGTAGTTCTCGACTTTCGATGATGTGCTCCGCACTGCAAGGTATTTCGTATGCTCCAGGCATAGTTAATGAAATTTAACTTTGACGGGCCTCAGAAAATTCTTCAATTTATTCAGTGACTTATAAATGGTTTTTATATTTTCTTTATTTAATACCCTGCCAATCTTTTCTGTTGTTCCCTTTATGTAAGGCAGAGAAAGGGAACAAAGTGTATATTAGCCATCTTTCATACAGAGTGAAAAATAAAATATGGAAGCATTTTCACAACTTTTGTAGAAGTGAAATCTTGTACATCATCATGGTTACAAAGAACCTACTTTTTGACGCTGTTAAGGACATTCCATCTTGTCAGGGGGGCGGCCTGTGAGGAGTTGAAGGACAATCTTCAATGTAAGCCTATGGCGAGATTTGTATCAAATGGAAGGTCTATTTAGGAGAAATCAATTTTCACAAACCAAACTTCAAAACGTTAATCCTTTCCAGAGTAGATATCATTTGAAGTAACTAATTTGATCAATATTATTTCTCCGCAATTTCACGGTTTCAAGTAAATTATTCTGGTAAAAAATTACACTTTATGAAACATAAATATTCCAAAAAGTTCCATGTTCTTTTTATCTTATATGGAAAAAAATAACTATACCTTTTAGATGAGATGCTCAAACTGCGCTCCAAATACTTGTTGGCAATGTGATAGCTCGTAGTCACATTTTGTAGCCCCCGGGGTATAATTCTTTTTGATTCATCTAATAAACAAGTTGTTAGCTTTTCAATGCTGGCTGGTTTAGTTTTATCCTTGATTATATACAGCTACAATAGATAAACCATCTAATAGGAATGTTTGTGTCAGTAATTTAGAATAAGAATATATTTATTTTCTCGAAATATATACATAAAATACATATAATTACATTCAAACATAAAAAGGTTTCTTCTTAATTCTCTGTTAACAAAATAAAACTTATACTACTAGAACAAAACCTTTCATAAATTAAATATTTCAAGAAAATACTAGTACCTCCTAAGGCAATGCCTGTTTAAGGGGTTCCTTCTTTTCAAATAAATCTTAATATGCGCATGAGCAAATAATATTAATTTAAAATAAAAAATCCCAATTCTTCAAAATATAAACACTAATATAAAAACATAAATAGCTTAAACCTTAACTCTAAATTTAATGTTATCCTAACCCTAACAGTATAGCTATATAATACAATAATAGGAAACAAAATAAAAACGAAACAATTTATGACTAACCAAATATCAGGCTTGGGACTAATGATTAAAAATAATTAACGATTAAGTTCAATCGTTAGTTTTTCTGTCAACAAGGAATGTAGACAATGGCGGAGAAAGCGTCCAAAACTTTGGTCAAAGACCGGGCGTTTTCCTCAATCCCAAATATTCGCCGACAAACAAAGTCATGAGTCACATCCCATCCCTTTCTGCCATCTTCCTGCCCTGCCCATAATTAGTAGACACACCCAACGTGTCCCATTGTTGTTTGTCCAAGACTTTATTCAGTTAAAAATAATTGTTAACTTTCCCAAGTCTGCCAAATATGTATACTTTACTACGTTATCTGAAATAAATATATGATACAGTGAATAAGTATTTATAGGGTATTAAAATTTATACGATTATAAATGAATAATAAAAATATGTTTGAAAGTGTATTGCTTTAAACTTGAATATTTCAAGGTAATCTGTACTTGCTTGCTTTAATAACCAATTTTTTACTTTGTTGGAAAATAATTTTATATTTTTCAAATTTTGCAGAACAATTGGTATTGAGTTAAACATTTTTGGTCCCAGAAATAAATAACTTTTTGTATAGAAAGTGAGATTTGGTTTGGGAACCATAAATACATCCTTTTTTCTTAGCTTAACTTTATGTATTTCGACAATTTCAGGCAAATTTTTCTTCATTACATAGTACATTTTTAAAACTTTATGAACAAACATATATTTTAATGGTAAAATCTGTTGTTTTAAAAATAAATGATATGATGCTTCCATTGTTGATTTCTTACAAATTATTCGAATAAACTTTTTTTATTGTATAAATATGTGCCTAATATTTGATTCATAAGTCCCACCCCAACAAAAGAGCCCGTAATCTATTCTACTATGTACAAGGGAAAAATATATTACTCTCAATGTTTGTTCACTACAGATATTTTTTAAGAAATAAAAATATCTTAACGTTTTATTAAGTTTATTTTTTTAATCTTGAACATGCATTTTCCAATTAAGCTCTTCATCAAGAAAAATTCCCAAATATTTAATATTGTCTGCCTGCCCAATAACAGCACACTCCGTACAGCATGTCTTACTACATAAGCATTTTGTACAATTGTATATAATTTCATTTGTAAAGAAGACTCTTTGTCTTAAACTGAAATTGATAAATTTTGTTTTTCCGGACTTAACAACATATGGTTGTCAGAGAACCACCACTGTAGTGCTTGAAAGTCGAAATTCATAGCTTCCTCAATGTCATTCCAATTATCTTTCACATAGCATAAAGCAGTGTCATCCGCAAAGGATGTTAGTTCACCATAAAATTTTGCATTACACAGATCATTTATGTAGATTAAAAATAATAATGCACCTAAAACTGACCCCTGTGGTACGCCATATTTTACTATACCCAAACAACTAAATGAATTTTTAATTTTGACACACTGCTTTCTATTTTCTAAATAACTTTTAAACCAATCAAAAACCACCCCTCTTATACCACATTTATATAGTTTTTTCAAAAGTATACCATGATCAACACAATCAAAAGCTTTTTTTATATCCAAGAAACTTGCACTTACTTTTTTGTTCATATTTATCCCATTATAAACATTACTTATAAAATTGTGAAGGGCAAGTTCAGTGTTTAACCCCTCTCTAAAACCAAACTGTGAAGAACTAAAAAACCTGATTTTTTCAAGATACTTGACTAGTTTTTTTTTCATCAATTTCTCATAGATCTTGGAGAATGAAGAAAGCAGAGAAATTGGCCGGAAATTGTTGCAATCCTGCCTTGAACCATTTTTGTGTAGTGGAATTACTACTGCTACTTTAAGTTTTTCTGGAAAAATACCCTTTTCAAAGCTCTTATTTACTAAAAATAACAATATGTCAATAATTTTAGGGTAGACTTTTTTAATTAGTGATGAGCTAATATTGTCAATACCTGGTGATATTTTATTTTTAAGTGAATTTATAACTTTTATCAAATCTTCTTTACATACATGATCTACAAACATGGATTCTGGATATTGTTTACTTATAAAAGATTTCTTAAAATTTAATGAATAAAAATTATCTGGCTGTACTCTTTTTATATTTAATCTATCAACTACAGTAAGAAAAAAATCATTAAATTCATTAGCTACAGCAATTGGATCATTAATCAAGTCTCCATTAATATTTAAACTTATTTCAGATCGATTCTTTGCGTTTTGACCAGTTACTTCATTTACTATCCTCCATGTAGCTCTAGAATCACCATTACAATTTTCAAAACACCTTTTATAATAAGATTCTTTTAGTTCTCTTATTTGTGTTTGCAGTTTATTTCTATATTTTTTAAAGTATGCTTTTAACTTTTCATTAAAAGGATGTATTTTTAACTTTTGATAAATTTTATTCTTAATTTTTATTTTCATGCAAATAAAATTATTCATCCAAGGCTTGATTTTTTTTTAGTTTATTTTTATTTTCCAATATATTTACTTTACTTTGATTTATTATATTTTGAAAAGTGTCAAAAAATATGTCAAAAGCAATTGAAGGATCCTGCTGAGCATAAACATCCAACCAGTGCGTTTTATCAAGAAGAGAGCCCAGTTTGATGTAGTCTATGCGATAAGCAGAAGGTTCAGAATGATCCGGTTGAAGTCTTCTTTGCTCAAGGTCACGCATACACACTGTGACAACTGTCAGCACATGGTCGGTTACGTTTGCCTCAACAGTCAAAACCTCCACATCTATCTTATCTCTGTTTACAATTCTTGAAAAGACATGATCAATACAAGATAACGTGTTCTCTGTAATTCTTGTTGGCTCTTTAGAAAGACATTCTAAACCATTCCTTGATAACAATGTATTGTATTCGTCTGTAATTATATTGGAATCCAAAATATTAATATTCATATCCCCTATTAAAAACAAGTTCTTTTTTATATTAAAAATGTTTCTATCTTCAAGACAATTTTCTAATTCAGTTAAAAACATATTTTGCTTATACTATGCAATCTATAAATAGCAATAAAAGTAAAATAATGCTTATTTATTTTAATTTCTAATTTGAGTATGTCAGCTGATTGAAAATTCAACGGACAACAATCAATTACTTCCATTGTTGATTTTACATAGATCTTTATCCCCCCTGATCTAAAATTCTCATTTGCCTTTATAAAACTTACATAGTTAGGGATTTCATAGCTAAATGTTTCATGTTGCGATATCCATATTTCAGAAAGAATCCGGAAACAAATTTCTAGTAGTTAATTCACTAAGAAACAGGTCAAAATTGCTTCTCAGGCTACGAATATTTTGGTTTACTATATTAAAGTTAAAATTGTTACTATTGTTTAATGTATTGGTAATGTTAGACTATTATTAATAATTTTATTTTCTAAAGAAAAATGTTTTGAAAAAAAAAATGTTTTACTGAAAAAAACAACAATTACATTAATATAAACTCAAAATTATAGTAACTATGAACTAAAATAAAAACAAATCTATATAAAATTATAATTAAACAAGAGAAAGAAATAAACGTTGTACTATATACATATTGTACTATATACATATTGTAATTTTGTTAGTTAGTGTGGCCTGCAACCACAGCTGGTTTAAACTGCATTATATTTACGTGGAACTACACTAGCGCTCCACAATGGACCACAAAAACAGCTGATATTTTGAGACTCAAAATTTAACATTGGATGGGAAATCTAGTAAATGAAGATCAAATGACCTAGCCAGCCACTCAACGGTACCTCTGCGACCGATCCACTGGCTAGAAAGCACTTGATGTAGTGGATTGCACACCCCTAAACAGTAATGGCGTGGGGCTCCATCTTGCTGAAACCACCCTAAATTAAAATTTGGTCCAAGAAGAGCTCGTACTGCTGGCAAAATGTTATTTGTCAACATTATAAGTAAATCTCAACTGTTCCGTCTATCACAAATAGCCCTTCAATTTTATTGTTTATTATTCCAGCCCATATATTCACTTTCTGAGGCCTTTGTGTGTGGCCTTCTATCATCCAATAGGTAGAAGGTTCAAGGAATCTGTCTAATTTTAGACCAATATCTGTTCTGTGTGTAGTACCTAAAATATTTGATAAGGTTGTAAATAGTTTACTGTATAAGAGATTCTGTCATCCTATAGCTCCAAATCAGCATGGCTTAGTGAAATATCTTTCTACTGTTACGAATTTGTCTTCCTTTCTTGCAGTCACTGGTCCTGTGGTCGGGCACAGGTTGATACCATTTATTTATATTTTTTGAAGGCGTTCGACAAGCTTTCTCACTATATATTTTTAAAGAACCCTCCTTCCTTTGGATTCTCCCCGGATCTTATTCATTAGATAAAATCTTACCTCTTAGATGGGACTTTAAAATTGTGATTTGGTGGTATGTATTCAGATAACTTTGTTGCCAGTTCAAGAGTCCACAAGGGTCTAACTTAGGACTTTTGTTTTTCTTGTTATTTATTAATGACATTACATCTTTCCTGAACTGTGCAATTCAGCTCTATGCCAGTGATATTTAAATATCTATGCAGATTGCTAATACCAGAGACTGTCTAGTCCTTCAAACTTGATTAATTCGACTGTGAGGTGGGCTAAAGACATTTACTTGCCGCTTAACCTTGGCAAAACATTGGTGGTTTCGTTCACGCGAAAAACTAATCCGAAATTCTTTTTTTATGAAATTAGTAGCTGTAAAATCCAAAGAGACCTTGCTGTTCGTGATCTTGGTGTCCTCGTGGGCTCCAAGTTAAACTTATCTGAACATGTAAACTGTGTTGTATCAAAAGCTAGGAAGAACAAGTCTCGTCATGTGGATCGCCAGGTATTCAACAATAAGCACGCTTGTTTAAAACTGTACAAGTCCTTGGTCCGAAGTCACCTTGAGTATGTCACTGTTACATAGAATTGAGACTGTGTGTACACAAATGCAGTTGTTGGGCTGTCAAGAGGAAGTTCCAATCATGGATGGAGTGAAAGTTTCTGGAGCATGGTGAAGTTAAACTCATGCAGAACTGAATTTATCAACCTTATTTGCTCGTCGAGTTGTGACTGATTTGCAATTTTTTACAGTGTTTCATGGCCACACTGAGTAAGCTTAGACTATTGGTGTAAGAGTTCTAGAATATAACTTTCGATTAATAGATCCTTTTCTTTGCTCATTGGAGTGTGTGCCAGTGGTCACATGTGTGGCCATTGTAAACAGGCTTCCCCATCTAGATTTTTTTCGACAGCAATAATAGCCGGTTTCTAATAATGCTAAAAACAGTGTATGATTATTGACTGTGATACTAAACTCACACTCAGCCAGTAAACCTCATTACTCAAGTGTTGTATGGTTCTGCCTGAGGGCTGTTTTGGACACTTCAACTGGTCGGTTTAATGGCCAATTTTGAAAAATAAAAGATCAGAACCTCCTTACCTGTTATAAATATTATTAACAAGTGACCTGAAGTTTTATATTATATAGCAGTAAACTGTTGGACGACTATTTAGTCTTAGATCAATAGTAATCAAACTAATTTGGTGGGAAGGAAACAAGTTAATATAGGATTATGTAATTACTTGAATACAATTACTCGTTGTCAATGGTAAAGTGTTTCGCTCGTTCACCTTTTATGTAATTACATCCTACTATCATACACTTGTGAGGGGGTAGCAATGATCTGTCCTCAGTTCTATTATATACTGTATTCTATTCTATTCAGTGGTATTGACGAGACTATGTCTAGGGATGCCTGATATTTATTTAAAAATAAAAGTAAAATATTTATTTTACTTCGGAAAATCAATTAATAGAACATAGACAAAAAGAAAACACTGAAATTGAAAAAGAAAGGTTATTAGTAAAAAAGGATACTTTGGTATTTTTATTTACCTCATGTCAGATGGCAGTCTTTTACGGGAGTCCGTTCTACAAGTTAGTTAGTCGCAGGAACTCTGTGACCATCCTGAACGTAAGTTACAGGCTTAAGCTATCAAGCTGGTTCCAACAAATTGAAACACTACCACCATGACATGGCCACAGTAAAATCAATATGAAAGTATATTTCTCCCCACTACTTACGTTTAAATAACTTATAACTACTTTACTCAGAGTAATATAAAAAAACTGTCCTCTTTTCATTAATTCTTATGCTTAAATTAATAAATATTTCTTAGTCAACTTCTTTAATTATTAAAAATGACTATTTTATCTAGTACACAGCCCGACAGCCAAAAATGGAAGCACTTTATTTTATTTATCAGCATAGTGTATTTCTCTTATAAGGTGTATTATTTTGTTTAAGGTAATCAGCCTGGAGAACACCCACCTAACAATAGACAACTCAAAAAGACATATTACCACAATGTTCAGAATAGCAACATATACCGGAAAGAAGACATTTAATTATACAACTTCAGTTAAGTCCAGTTTAAACAACCATATGCGGACACATACTGGAATGAAGCCAATAAAATGTACTCGGTGCCTTTATACAACTTCAAATAAATATCATTTGATAACACATATGAGAAAACATACTGGAGTGAAGCCAATAAAATGTACTCAGTGTCTTTATACAACTTCACAGAAGAGTAGTTTAATAGTACATATGAGGACACACATTGGAGAGAAATCATTAAAATGTAGTCATTGTCTTTATACAACTTTATGGAAGTGTCATTTGATAGTACATACGAGGACACACACTGGAGAGAAGCCATTTAAATGCTATCAGTGTCTTTATACAACTGCGTATAAGTCCAGTTTAAACAAACATATTGGAATACATACTGGGTAGAAGCCATTTAAATAAACTCATTGTCTTTACAAGTCGTTTGCTTTATATTTTTTCATACAGTAAAATCAGTAATGCTATAAATTATATCTCAGCTGGTTTTTTAGGTTTGTACTTGCTGAATTTTACTGCCTCTTTGAACTGCAACTGATAAAAATACGTTTCATTGCTGTTTAAAATTTCACTTATTTATATTTGATTATTGACTATGATGGTAAGTGTCCAAGAACCTTTGTCTTCTTCACTATTTTATTATTTTATCATTGAATTGAGGCAATATATTACTTCAAGGCACATTACATTTTTTTTAAGTACAATAGACTTTTATGGGGTTTTAAGAGTAAACATTAAATATTTGTTAAGAATAAGCTTCATTTTAAATTTCCATATTATGGTATGTATAAATGCATAGTACTAGTATCAATACTGTGTTTTGAGCTCCACTGCCCCCAGAACCATAATTCTTTGCGGTACAGTACAAATGTCCTTATGGGTGCAGGCCGAGATCCACAAATGGGGCTGTATAGTGACTTGGCGAAGCCATAGGCCGAGTTGCACAAAATGGCTAAAGGCAGAGCTCCCGAGCTAGCCTACAGGCCAAACTTCACCAGTGGTCCTGCTGTTGAGGTGTTGGTCAAGCTTCCTCACTATGTATCTTTGAAAAAGCTCCCTTCCATTGGATTCTGCCTGGACCTTATTCATTGGATACAATCTAACCTCCTAGATGGGACATTTAAATACGATTTGGTGATATGTATTCAGATAACTTTGTTGCCAGTTCAGGAGACCACAGGAGTCTTAACTTGGGACCTCTTGTTTTCTTATCACTTATTAATGTCGTTACATCTTTCCTGAACTGTGCAATTCAGCTCTATGCCAGTGATATTAAAATATTTATGCAGATTGCTAATACAAGAGACTGTCTGGTCCTTCAAACTTCTATCATTTCGACTGTGAGGTGAGCTAAAGACAATTACATGTCACTCAACCTTGGCAAAACAGTGGTGGTTTCGTTCACACGTAAAACTAATCTGTAAATCTTCTTTTATTGCATTAGTGGTTGTAAAATGCAAAGAGAGGGTGCTGTTTACGATCTTGATGTCCTCGTAGCTCCAAGTTAAACTTATATGAATATGTAAACTGTGTTGTATCAAAAGCTAGGAGGAACTAAGGTCTCATCATGTGGATCGCCAGGTCTTTCAATGATAAGCACACTTGTTTAACACTGTACAAGTCTTTGGTCCGAAATCACCTTGAGAATGCTACTGTTATACGGAATAGGGACCGGGTTTATACAAATGCAGTCGTTAGGCTATCAAGAGGAAGTTCCTATCATGGATAAAGTGGAAGTTTCTGGAGCTGAGTGAACGGAAACTCATGCAGAACTGAATTTATCAACCTTATTTGCTCGTCGAGCTGTGACTGATTTGCAAATTTTTACAGAGTGCATCATGGCCACACTGGTTCAGCTGAGACTATTGGTCTAGGAGTTCTAGACCTTTCAATTATAAGATCCTTTTGTATGCTCATACTTTAGAGTGTGTGCCAGTGGTCACATGTGCTAGCATTGTAAACAGGCTTCGCCATCTAGATTCATTCAATAGCAATAAAGGTCGGTTTCTAAGGATGCAAAAGAAGTATACGATTATTGACTGTGATACTAAACTCACACTCAGCCAGTAAACCTCATTACTCAAGTGCTGTTTGTTTCTGCCTGAGGGCTGTTTTGGACACTTCAACTGGTCGGTTTAATGGCCAATTTTGAAAAATAAAAGATCAGAACCTCCTTACCTGTTATAAATATTATTAACAAGTGACCTGAAGTTTTATATTATATAGCAGTAAACTGTTGGACAACTATTTAGTCTTAGATCAATAGTAATCAAACTAATTTGGTTGGAACAAAAAAAGTTAATATAGGATTATGTAATTACTTGAATACAATTACACGTTGTCAATGGTAAAGTGTTTTGCTCGTTCACCTTTTATGTGATTACCTCCTTCTATCATACACTTGTGAGGGGGGTAGCAATGGTCTGTCCTCTTCAGTTCTATTATATACTATATTCTATTCTATTCTATTCAGTGATATTGACGAGACGTCTAACAATGCCTAATATTTATTAAAAAGTAAAATATGTATTTTACTTCTGAAAATCAATTATTAGAACATATTCAAACAGGAAACCCTGAAATTTAAAACATAAAAAAAGGTTATTAGTAAAAAAAGGATTCCTTGATATTTTTATTTACCTCATGCCAGATGTCAGCCTTGTAATAGAGTACCTTCTCCTCTAGACGAAGTTGCGGGAAATCCGTGGCTAATTGACCATCCTGAACGAAATGCAACCTAATCAGCTGGTTCCAACAAGTTGAAATACTCCCACCACCACGTGCATACAGTAAAATCAATATGAAAGTGTTATCCTCCCCACTATGTTTCAATTCATTTTAAATACTTTACTCAGGGTAATAAAATAAAACTTTCTTTTTTATATTAATTCTTATTCATTAATTATTAAATATGGCTTATTTAACTTCTTTAATTTTTTATAATTAATATTTAATCTTTTACATAGTACAACAGTCAAAAAAGGAGGAACTTTATTTGATGTATTAGCAATGAGTATTTTTCTTTATAAGGTGTATTATTTTGTTTAAGGTATTCAGTATGGAGGACACCAGCCTAACACCTGACAACTCAAAAGGAACAAGTACCACTATGTTCAGTATGGCAACATATACCGGAAAGAAGCAATATAAGTCTACTCAGTGTGTTTATACAACTTCACGGAAGAACCATTTGATAGTGCATATGAGGAAACATACTGTAGAGAAGCCATTTAAATGTACTCAGTGTCTTTATACAACATCATGGAAGAGCAGTTTGATAGTACATATGAGGACACACACTGGAGAGAAGCCATTTAAATGTACGCAGTGTCTTTATACAACTTCACAGAAGAGCAGTTTGATAGTACATATGAGGACACACCCTGGAGAGAGGCCATTTAAATGTACTCAGTGTCTGTATACAACTTCACAGAAGTCCACTTTGATAACACATATGAGAACACACACTGGAGAGAAGCCATTTAAATGTACGCAGTGTCTTTATACAACTTCACAGAAGAGCAGTTTGATAGTACATATGAGGACACACACTGGAGAGAAGCCATTTAAATGCATTCATTGTGTTTATACAACTTCATATAAGTCTCAATTGATAACACATATGAGCATACATACTGGAGAGAAGCCATTTAATTGCACTCTGTGTCCCTATACAACTACAGTGAAGAACAGTTTGATACTACATACGAGGACACACACTGAAGAGAAGCTATTTAAATGTACTCAGTGTCTTTATACAACATCATGGAAGAACAGTTTAGTAGTACATACGAGGACACACACTGGAGAGAAGCCATTTAAATGTACTCAGTGTCTTTATACAACATCACAGAAGAGCCTTTTGTTACGACATATGAGGACACACACTGGAGAGAAGCCATTTAAATGTACGCAGTGTCTTTATACAACTTCAAGGAAGAGCAGTTTGATAGAACATATGAGGACACACACTGGAGAGAGGCCATTTAAATGTACTCAGTGTCTGTATACAACTTCACAGAAGTCCACTTTGATAACACATATGAGAACACACACTGGAGAGAAGCCATTTAAATGTACTCAGTGTCTTTATACAACATCATGGAAGAACAGTTTAGTAAAACATACGAGGACACACACTGGAGAGAAGCCATTTAAATGTACTCAGTGTCTTTATACAACATCACAGAAGAGCCTTTTGTTACGACATATGAGGACACACACTGGAGAGAAGCCATTTAAATGTACGCAGTGTCTTTATACAACTTCAAGGAAGAGCAGTTTGATAGAACATATGAGGACACACACTGGAGAGAAGCCATTTAAATGTACTCAGTGTCTTTATACAACTTCACGGAAGAGGCATTTGTTACGACATATGAGGACACACACTGGAGAGAAGCCATTTAAATGTACGCAGTGTCTTTATACAACTTCACAGAAGAGCGATTTGATAGTACATATGAGGACACACACTGGAGAGAAGCCATTTAAATGTACTCAGTGTCTTTTTACAACTTCATATAAGAGCGATTTGTTACGACATATGAGGACACACACTGGAGAGAGGCCATTTAAATGCATTCATTGTGTTTATACAACTTCAAATAAGTCTCATTTGATAACACATATGAGGATACATACTGGAGAGAGGCCATTTAAATGCATTCATTGTGTTTATACAACTTCATATAAGTCTCATTTGATAACACATATGAGGATACATACTGGAGAGAAGCCATTTAATTGCACTCTGTGTCCCTATACAACTTCACGGAAGAGCGATTTGATAGTGCATATGAGGAAACATACTGTAGAGAAGCCATTTAAATGTACTCAGTGTCTTTATACAACTTCACAGAAGAGCGATTTGTTACGACATATGAGGACACACACTGGAGAGAGGCCATTTAAATGCATTCATTGTGTTTATACAACTTCAAATAAGTCTCATTTGATAACACATATGAGGATACATACTGGAGAGAAGCCATTTAAATGTACTCAGTGTGTTTATACAACTTCACGGAAGAGCCATTTGTTACGACATATGAGGACACACACTGGAGAGAAGCCATTTAAATAATAATAATAATAATTTGTTTATGTCCATTCATTAATTTTACATGAACAATATTTACATATGCTTGGAAATTTAAATGGCCATCACTATCCAGTTAAGATAGCCATTACTAATAAGTATTACATTATATTGTCCAAATAATTGAGTCTTCCTTAATAGAAAATATATCCTGTGACTTGAGCCGGCACTGCAGCGTGTGCTTATAAATAATCTTTAATAAAATCTCTGAACTCCATATAACTAATTATATAACTAAAAATTAATTACAAACAAAATAATTCAAATGAATACAAACAAAGATCTTGATACTTGTGAGAAATATATACATATAAACTGTACATGATACAATAATACAATATAATGCAATACATTTCATAATAAAATATTAATCTATGAAAGAATAGCGGTCAGGGTTGTTGCATCATCCATTGCTAAAAGCCAATGTTTCAGTTTATTTGAAAACTTATAAAAATTTCTTGCTTCTTTGAGTTCCCTGGGTAGCATATTAAAGCATTTAGGTCCCAGAAAAACGAAAGACCTTGAAAATAAAGACTTGTTAATCTTTGGCCTCACATACAATTGATTTGATGTGCTTCGTGTCCTGTAAAATAAGTTTTCAGTCCCTGTATTACCACTAATTTTTAAAAATGTACGGAGAACTTTAAAAATAAAAAGATTCTTAATGGGTAACATTTTTAATTGTTTGAATAATTGCTCGGTGTTTTCCCTTTGGTGCTTAAATAGGATGATACGAATAAAATATTTCTGTGTAATTTCAAGCTTACCTATTAAAAATTTGTGGCTTCCTCCCCAAAATTCAATTCCATAATACAATCTTGAGTTAATAAGTGCAAAATATAATGTTCTTAAAAAATTTAAATCACAAATGTTCCTTAAAAAGTAAAATATTCGCAATGATTTTCTTATTTCAGCATTTAATTTTGTTATGTGACTTTTCCAATTAACTCTGGAATCTAGATAAATACCCAAGTATTTGATTTCATTTACCTGTTCAATGATTTCACAAAGGCATTCATTATTTATCCTAATACAATTGTTATGGAATTTTAACGGCGTATCAAAATTGAATCCCATGTAGTCAAAATTTATGATTTTTGTTTTTGAAACATTTATAATCATTGAGTTTTTTTTACACCAATCTGCCAGCAACAACAAGTCATCCGCTATTTTTGTTTTGATTTGATGCCAATTATCTGACGAATACAAGAACGCAACGTCATCTGCAAAAGCAACAACTTCCCCTTGAAAGGGTTGTAACAAGAGGTCGTTAATAAACAAAGAGAAAAGATCTGCAGATGTACTCAGTGTCTTTATACAACTTCAAAGAAGTACAGTTTAAAGAAACATATGGGAACACATACTGGAGGGAAGCCAATTAAATATACCTAGTGTGTTTATACAGCTTTACAGAAGAGCAGTTTGATAGTGCATATGAGGACATATATTGGATTGAAGCCATTTAAATGTACTCAGTGTCTTTATACAGCTTCAGATAAGTCAAGTTTTAACAAACAAACATATATGAACACATACTGGAGAGAGGCCATTGAAATGTACTCAGTGTCCTTTATACAACTTCACAGAAGAACCATTTGTTAGTACATAGGAGGAAACACACTGGAGGGAACCTATTCAAATTCAATCAATGTCTTTTTACAACTTCACAGAAGAGCAATTTGATAGTACCTATATAGACACACACTGGAGAGAAGCCATTCAAAAGCAACACACACTGGAGAGAAGCCATTCAAAAGCAATCATTGTCTTTATACAACTTCACAGAGGAGCAATTTGATAGTATATATGAGGAAACACGCCAGATAGAAGCCATTTAATTGTACTCAGTCTCTTTATACAACTTGACAGAAGAGCAATTTGATAGTACATATAAAAACACACGTAGGATAGAAGCCATTTAAATTAACTAATTGTATTTAAAAGTCATTTACTTCAAATTTGTTCATAAAGAAAAATGAGTAATGCAAAAAATTATGTTTCAGCTTGTTTTTTAGGTATGTGCATGCTGAATTTTATTTTACGTTTTATCTGCAAATGATTAAAATACTTTTCATTGCTGTTAAAAACGTGATTTATTTATATTTTATTATTGGCTATGATGGCAAGTGTCCTACAACCTTTGTCTTCCTCACTATTGTATTATATAATTGTTGAATTGAAGCAATATGTTATTTCACAAAGGCACAATAATGTTTGTTAAGTGCAATAAAGTTATGTGGGGTTTTAAAAGCAAACATTAAATATTTGTTAGGAATAAGCTTGATTTTAATGTCCATATTATGTTACGTATTACTGCGTAGTACTAGTATTAGGTTTATTTTATTTCCCCTAAAATAAAAACACCAAAGTATGGTATAAGTTAAAATATTCAGTTGGGCACTTACATTTGATGGTCATATTATACAGTAGAACATCGATAATTTGACGCTCAATACTTCGACAGTCCCTGTACATCAACAATGGCCATGGCAATGTGACGTAGTATAATTTTTCATAGCTAGCTCTGCTCTATCCTTGATTATATACGCACGGTGCGTATATAATCAAGGGCTCTATTTAACCCGGCACAGATCATGAAATAATATATAAAGTTCACTAATACCAGAGTAGTAGTAACAAACACAATCTAACAAATGTTCAATACCACTGGCATTTTTCATCAGGTGAGGAGAGAGAGAGAGAGAGAGAGAGAGAGAGAGAGAGAGAGAGAGAGAGAGAGAGAGAGAGAGAGAGAGAGAGAGAGAGAGAGAGAGAGAGAGAGAGAGAGAGAGAGAGAGAGAGAGAGAGAGAGAGAGAGAGAGAGAGAGAGAGAGAGAGAGAGAGAGAGAGAGAGAGAGAGAGAGAGAGAGAGAGAGAGAGAGAGAGAGAGAGAGAGAGAGAGAGAGAGAGAGAGAGAGAGAGAGAGAGAGAGAGAGAGAGAGAGAGAGAGAGAGAGAGAGAGAGAGAGAGAGAGAGAGAGAGAGAGAGAGAGAGAGAGAGAGAGAGAGAGAGAGAGAGAGAGAGAGAGAGAGAGAGAGAGAGAGAGAGAGAGAGAGAGAGAGAGAGAGAGAGAGAGAGAGAGAGAGAGAGAGAGAGAGAGAGAGAGAGAGAGAGAGAGAGAGAGAGAGAGAGAGAGAGAGAGAGAGAGAGAGAGAGAGAGAGAGAGAGAGAGAGAGAGAGAGAGAGAGAGAGAGAGAGCAGAGGACGAGAGATGAGAGAGAGAGAGAGCGAGAGAGAGAGAGACGAGCGAGATGAGAGATGTAGAGAAGAGAGGATGAGAGAGAGAGAGCAGAGAGGAGAGAGACGAAGAGAGAGAAGAGAGAAGAGAGAGAGATGAGAAGAGAGAGATGAGATAGATGAGAGACTGACGATGAGAGAGGAGACGAGAAGATGAGAGAGAGAGAGAGAGAGAGAGAGCGAGAGAGAGATGAGAGAGAGAGAGGCGAGAGACGAGGAGAAGAGAGAGAGAGAGAGATGAGAGGACCGAGAGAGAGTAGAGAGAGAGACGGAGACGAGAGAGAGAGAGAGGAGAGAGAGAGAGAGAGAGAGAGAGAGAGAGAGAGAGAGAGAGAGAGAGAGAGAGAGAGAGAGAGAGAGAGAAGAGAGATGAGAGAGAGAGAGAGAGAGAGAGAGAGAGAGAGAGAGAGAGAGAGAGAGAGAGAGATGAGAGAGAGAGAGAGAGAGAGAGAGAGAGAGAGAGAGAGAGAGAGAGAGAGAGAGAGAGAGAAGAGAGAGAGAGATGAGAGAGGGAGAGAGGGGGAGAGAGAGAGAGAGAGAGAGAGAGAGAGAGAGTTACTTTTAAGCTAAGTTTGCTGATATCCTATCTCTCTAATATACTAATTCCTAGCCTAGTGCTCTTTAACCTAACCTGAAATAATATATCAAAATGAAGAAGAGTTAAACATTTTAAATTTTTTTTTCATTAAGTTGCTATAGATTGTACTAACAAGTACTATGGAAGATAAAAAAATCTGTTTGTAATTTTCTTGTAAAGGTTAAATGAAACTGGATGACATAAACAAGATATGTATGTGCCAGTTTTTTTAGAAAAAAAACATCCTTTTTGTGTAGTAGTTGATAACCACCTGAACTTATCAAGTCACATAGAACAAGTATGATGAAAAGTTAGTTCTGGAATATTTGCTTTAAAAAATATTAACACCATTCTCTAATTTTGACACCGTTAACTGTAATTACTTTTCTTTAATTAGTAGTCACATTGAATATAGCATAGAAGTGTATGGTGCTCGGTAAATTGTTAGTTTAAATAAAACAGGAAACCTACAGAAAGTAGCTATTAGGAAAAATTAAAGCATGATAAGAGTTTAACTTCTTTGCTGTGAACCCCTATCATAAAGTAATTAAAATAATATTTCAATACAATTAATTAACATTAATAATTATATTTGAAAATGAAATAGAGAAGTTTTGGTTATTTATGAGGCGTGTTTTTAAAGTAAGTACCGTTTTGGAATTCCGCTGTTGTAGCCGTGCGGTCGGCGTTCAGCGCATGCATGCTGGGTACTACTATCTTTTGGCAAGCCACAGCTGCCATTACGGATCAATTTGACTGTATTTAAGATCACTTATGACTGTTTAAAATTCCTCCTCCGATTAAAAATGCCACCAACTATAAAGTACATGTAGCAGCTGACATTCATCGAGAGATTTGTGAAGTTTATTGAGAAAACAGAATAAGTGATGTGGTGGTATGGAAATGGGTGAGAGCTTTTAAGGTACGAATGTGCATAATGAGGAACGAAGTGGGAAACTTTCACTCATTATTGATGATTGGTTTAAAACGTTGATGAAAAAAATTCAGAGAAAATAGACGCTTTACAACTGCATCATTATGTAGTGTGCCTTCATATGTCAAGAAGTGCGATTTATGAAATTGTGACAGAACGTTTGAAGTACCGAGAGTTTTGCTTACGCTTGGTTCCCAAAATACTGACGGAGAATCACAAAAACAAATGTTGAATCTTCCAACAGGAAGTTAGGAAATTCTCTCACATTCCTAGAGCATTAAAATTGTGATGTTTATGATTTTTAAAACCAAATTGTCACAGTGACATACTCACGATGAATGTCATTTGCTTTCACGCCCTTACTGTTATGAAACTTACACAGCGCATAATTCACAGTCGGCGGCATTTTTATTTGTAGGAGGAATTTTAAAGTCATAAGCAACCTTAAAAACAGTCGAATGGATCCCTAACGGCAGCTGTGGCTTGCCAACAGATTTTAGTACTCAGCACGCACGCACTGAACACCAACTGAAGTGCTACAATGGCGGGATTCCAAAATGGTACTTACTTTAAAAACATGCCTCGTATATACTGTACTGTCGTGCTATTTTATAAATATACTAGCATAAAACACCCGGTAATTCACCAGTTGTGTAATATTATTTTTCAAGTCATAAATTATTCACTGCTGTTGGGACAGTTGGCAAGCTTGCAGCCGTCATACGACATGACGTTTGGCAGACATTTTGTGTATGTTTTAACAGCCTGAATACCTTTCAAGATTCCAAATCTCACCATATGGCTCAATATAGATGGCAGCTCTTGCCGGGCAGTAAGGAGTTGTGGATAATTGACTTGGTCAACGGCAGTACTGGCAGTGCAAAGGTATTCACTAACCGGTACACAAGGTGCCAGCCCCGCCTCCCCCTTCATTTAAATTATATCTAAATGAAATTAGTTTAATCAAGTTTGTAATTTCTTTTTAATTTTGACTATTGAATAAGTTCTTCTTTCGGAAAAGAATCAGTATTTAATTTAGTTTTTAACTCCTGTTCTAGTTTTCATCTGGGTAAGATGAGAGAGGTGACAACAGAGCTCATTGTATACACCATTTTAGTGAGTTGAAAACTATGACAGTGTATATATCCTGTATATTTACAAAACTATACGTATTGTTAAGATTAATACAAATTATTTACCCACTGAAAACGACAATTTATCGTTTACTGAAATCATAATTTAATGCTAGGAATAGAAGAAACTTTAAACTTTTGAAACTTACCAAAATGGATGTCTGGAAAAATACTACATATGCTGAAATCCGATTTCTTAATCAGTTGCCAAATATATATATAGACAACATCTATAACAGCTTAAACAAATTTTTAAATTCTTAACTGAAAAAGTGAAATATAAAATTCAGAAAAATTTTATGAATTAGACTCAAAATGAAATGTTTTATTGTCTTTAGTTCTAGGCTAGACATAGAAAGACCATGTATTGACTCTATTCATGAATACTCTGATTATACTTTTGAATAAAGATATTTGAATTGAATATTGTTTATACTTTAATAACTACTCTTGTAACTTCATACCAATTCAGAAGTTCATACTTTGTTACAGTGCTATATTACTTGTTTTTAATTTCAACTATTCAACAGTATAATAATGAACAATTTCCTTATAATAACATTTTTTCATGTTTACCAAACAATTCTGATAATGTGACATTTTGTTGTTCCTGTAGTCCACAAAGTGTCAAACTATGAAGGTGTTACTGTATTAAAATTGTTTTATCATTTAACAAAGTCAACTTAGTGGATTTACTAAAACTAACTATTTAAGTGTATATAGTGTATGGTTTGCTGTTAGCAACTTATATTAATTAAAAAACCAGTAATCTTAATATATAAAAATGAGTACCAGAAATTCTTTGTCATTCCATCACTTGACAACGGCTCAACATATTGCCTTCACCTTTTTTAAAAAAGTTACCTAATTTTTCGCAGAATGTTCTTCAGGAAAGAAAATTTTAAAAAATCATGATGAAATTGGAAAACTAACTGAGGAATTTCAGTTTGTTTTGTTTAATAACAAAACAAATGAAAGAAAAATTTGAAGTATGTGATGTAAATGCTAATGACATATACATCACATGTCATTAAAATATATGATTTATTAATTTTTCACTGAATGTAATGCAATTATTTCAATGCTATTTATATTATAATTACAAGGTGTAATCATCGTATGGGTTACAAGGTGTAGAGTTCACCCCTGGGAGGGTTTATGGTGTGGTTTTATTCACATCCAACTCTAGGCCTACTGGCCTTTAAGGTTTCAATATTATTCGTATGTAGTTATTTTATTTATTTAATTAATTATCAGTTTAAAAACAAATGAATAGAAAACTTTTGAAACACACCCAAGAGGGGTATCAGGTTAAAGGTATTTTCTCTTTATTCCTAATATACCATCATATTACCTAGAAAATACTGTGTTTGTGAGCTTCACTGCCCCCAGAACCATAATTCATTGTGGTACAGTACAAATGTCCTTACGGTTGCAGGCTGAGATTCACAAATGAGGCTGTATAGTGACTTGGCGAGGCCGTATTTGTTGCACAAAATGGTTAAAGGTAGAGCTCCCAAGCTAGGCTACAGGCCAAACTTCATCAATGGTCCTACGGTCGAGGTGTGGGACAAGCTTTCTCACTATGTATCTTTAAAGAAGCTCCCTTCTTTTGGATTCTCCCTGGACCTTATTCATTGGCTAAAATCTTACCTCTTGGACAGGACATTTAAATTGCTATTTGGTGGTATGTATTCAGATAACTTTGTTGCCAGCTCAAAAGTACTACAGGGGTCTAACTTGGGACCTCTGTTTTTCTTGTCACTCATGAACTTTGTTACATCTTTCCAGAACTGTGCAGTTCAGCTCTATGCTGACGATATTAAAATATTTATGCAGATGCTAATACAAGAGACCGTCTGGTCCTTCAATCTTGTAACGATTCCACTGTGAGGTGGGCTAAAGACAATTACATGCCGCTCAATCTTGGCAAATCAGGATGGAAAAAACTAAGCGAGGTATAACTATGCTTTGTTACAAATATGTTGTATAATTGGCTTAAAAAGCAACCGGTGAAGTTTGATATCGTAATTACTAGACAGCGTGTCTGTTAATTAATTATTATAATTGGCACTTAAGTTGGCACTACTGGTGCAATGCTACAGGGACCAGATTGTTTTGGGGATTGTAGGTGACAGGATCTACGCTCAATCCTCTTAACATCGAAACGGTGTCCGCTCAATAGTTGCCATCAGCTTAGACACTACTAGAGAAGTGCGTGTTGGTTGGTAGTAAGGATCCGGATGTTGTGTAGGGAGAGAACTGAGTATCAGGCTTCTCAGTTAGCTGATAATCAGACCAATACTACGTGGTGTGGATCCCACTTAAAGTTGTAGGCCACTTAATTTCCCTGCGAAATGTGCTATTAACAACTGGCTCTTTATGAGGAACAGTTGGTCTTAATAACAATGACTACATTCGTTCATCTACATTCGCCTCTCATTTTCGCCTCTATCTTGACAATTGGCGTATTAATAACAAATAGTAAGACCAGCATATGGATCGTTAGTTGATACAGCACTTTAATACTATACAAATCTATATTGAATTACGAGACTCCTGCACGCTTCGCGTGCCAACCCCGATGCTCGCTATGGTCGATACACCTCGGCCTTCGGCCTTGGTATGTTGCTTTGAACTACAAATAATTGTAGATTAACTGTATAGCTTAAAATCACTATATTAAATTTATTTACAGTATCTTACTCACACAATTGCATTGCTACCTATTTGTTAGTATAAATATCCAACGGTATTATTTAGCCTATTTCAAAAGTGTTCATTTCATCTGTTTTTGTTTAACAGCTGAAGATTAAACTTTTAGTGCATCGATAGGATACTGTTTAAAACATACAAAATAAACATTTTTATTTATTTACAAAACAGTAGTTATTAGTTTACTAAAATCAACCCAATGTTATCCTTTTGAACAATCTTTTAGGGGTCGTTTCTACCACCTTGAGTTTTTTATCAAGGTGAAAATCAATCTTTGTCCTATTTAAGACCTAAATAATGAGTGTAAAAATTTCAGCTGTCTACCTGCATGGGAAGTTGGAGAATTAGTAATGAGTGAGTCAGGAAGTCAGGGCTTTTAAATATTAGATTAACTTGGATACCAATATGAAGAGCTAACTTACACATTAAATATGTTATCGTATTGACAATAAACAGACTTAAACAAAAATTGTATTCTGTAGCACACCTAAAATGCTTGTTTATGAAACTGTTAAGTTTTAGACGGACTGATGAGTTCGCCCTGATTGTATTTCGGTTGGAAGATTTGTTGGTTCAATCACAGAAGGCCTCGCCAAGCAATTACACCAGACTGGCCGCACAATCCACTTAGACGATCATTCAGCAATCCAAACTAATTGATATTTAAGAAAACAACATTTAATTAATTTTAATTACAATTCAATATTTGTGTATTTTGCAGGAAGATCTAGCGTAAAAACTAATGAGATAAAATTTAAATTTATGTCAGTTATACAGAACCTAAAACTTCACAAATTAGACATGAACAGACGTTCTGTTCAAATTTACCCTCTGACTTTTTGACGAATCCTGACAAGGCAACACCAGTTTTAATGATTACTTCAATAAGTTGGGCCTACTAATTTATTTATTATTAAGACGCCGATCGTTAAGGTATGGACGAAACTCCAACAATCCTGCAAAATTTACACTCTAAATTTTGACCAAGTTCAAGGTTGAACAACTTTTTTAAGGGAGGGAGGTGTGCGGTAGTATAAAAGTGCATAGTATGTGAGCCGTCTTCTTACGAACTAGTAGCAACACACAACTTCTTCCGATTGTCGATTTGCCCCACAGTAAAAGTAATACATAATAGGTATTTTTTTATCTTATTAAATATTTTTAAATATACCTTATAACACTAATAAAACGAACAATACGGACATATACTCGGTTTTTTCTTTGTATGGTACGGACGTGGACACTGAACGAAAAATCTATATCTATAAAAGCCAAATACCACTCACTGACTGACTCACTCACTGATCGCTCTACAGCCCAAACGGTAATACCTAGGAAGCTGAAATTTTTACACAATATTCCTTGCATACTGAATGCATGCAATAAGAAAGGATTTTGGGAAATTCCGACTCTAAGGGGGGGGTTTTGGGGTGCCAAAAAGCCCCCAAAGCGTAGTGTAGTCGATCCAGTTTTTTGGCTCTACTGGCTTAACCGTTATCGAATTTAAAATTTGACAACAAATTGTCAGTCTGGAATTAGATTATCTACAACTTTTGTCTCTTGCATTTTTTTTATATCTCTCACCGTTTGGCTTTAAAAATCACAAACTTCCAAAATTTCATCAAAAAGTGGAGACATCACGCTGTTTTTGGCAAATATTTCTCTAATAATTAGTTGGTTTAACTTTTTTAACACATAGTATTATGGTAAAGAATGTAGTTTTCAACAACTTTCAACAGCTTTAGCGCCAGAACAGCCCAAAAACAATATTTAAAAATAAATATGAAAAGCACTATGTCGGCCATAAGTGCTGTATTTAACTTATTTAATTAATTTTTATAGCCGGTTTTTTCTTATAGTGTTTTAGTTTTAGGAATAAGATAACGTTACCAGGATAAAATAATATATTATTTCTTTACTAATTCTGACCAACTATAATAACTTTATATCTACAATGATAGGACCTAGGATATTAAACCGTTGCACGTATATCTATCTATATTAAATTTTTATATAACGACTTTTGTAGTCACTTGAGTAGCTACTAATATAAATTTAACGAAGGTTGTTTAGTTAGCTGTTTTTTACTTATATAAAACTAACAGTTAAAGAGGGTGTGATGCATAAAATTTATGTCAGACTCGGTCATGAATTTCTGGGTTTAGTCTAAAGGTCAATAACACACCTCCCTCCCTCAGAGAACTGACTTTCTTGCACACAGTGTGGTTTGTTCAGTCCAGTTGCTGTTCTGTTACAGACCGCTTCCGTGCTTTCCTATACTACTACTCCTGTTGGATTCAGTTAAAAATATTATTTTAAATTTCTTATTAATTTTTACCTTTCTTTTATTTAATTGACAAGTTAGACTAATCATTTTCTACAGTAGTTTTCTACTTATCATTAGTTAGGTGTTTCCTATTACAGCTATTGCTCCTAGCCATTTTTATAGAAGATAATTTTTTTTATTTACTTTTCAATTTCTTACTTAGTGTTTAACTCTCTACTTTTAAGTTTTTCTATTTTAGTTAGTACTCTTTTTATCAAGTTAGTCATTCTACGAGTATATTGTTTCTAAAGTTAAATTTAATTTTGTTTAGTTTTTTATATAAAGTTGTCGCTCTTTCGGTTTTTAAGACGATAGCTACTATATTTTAATTTTTGCTTTCTTAACTACTTTTCTGTTTTTATTAGGTAGGTGTTTCCTACTATAGCTGTTGATCCTAGCCTTTTCATAGAAGATAAATATTTTTATTTTAACTTTTCACTTTCTTACTTAGTGTTTAACTCTCTACTTTAAAGTCTTTCTAATTTAGTTAATACTATTTTGATCAATTTGGCATTCTATATTTTTTTCTAAAGGTTAATTTAAATTTTTAAGTTGTTTATATAACGCTGTCACTCTTTCAGTTTTTAAGATGATAACTACTATATTTTTAATTTGTACTTTTTTAACTACATTTTTATTTTTGATTCTAAGTTTCTAAGCTCCTTTTTTTGTACATTTGACTTTGCTACGTGAAAATGGATTTCTGATCAACAAAACACAATTGCGATGATGGAACATATTAATGTTGATGGGGTTATGGTACCTCATCGTATTGTACCTTTGGGTGCTGATGGGTCGTGCTTTTTTTACCTCCCTGTCTTACCTCATGTACGGTAATCGTCTCCCATGCGCCTCAACTGCGAGCAGGCGTTGTAGAGTACGTTTGTAGCAACTGGCCACCGGTTTCATGAGCATACAATAATGCCGTTGTTGGTAACATTTATAGAAGTTTGCTGAATACCGTGCTGACATGTCTCTTTACACACATATTGCAACGCACTGTAAAATTCAAGCCGCTAGCGAAATATACCCTTACCATCTGGTGATCTATCGTGATGGTTTGGTGATTGTACAGCCTGATGAGTATGAACAGGAAAAGCCAATTTTGCGATTTAAGTGTTCTGGACCCATGATGAATGCCCACTTTGAACCTCTTTGTCCTCAGTACACACCTGCAGTTGCAACAACTGTCGTTATAATAAGCCTATTAATTGTACTTTGCGTAGGAGTAAATATGCAGAAAATATTGATGATGAACAAACTGTTCAAGACGGCACAGTCGATGATTTGCCACTAAACTATTTGTTAAAATCTGTTAAACGTGATATTAAAAGTAACGTCCAGTACTGACCTATTACTTCCTCTTCTTCCGAAATAATCTCAACTGTTGATGTAGGTGTTGGTAAGCAAAAGAAGAAAAAATCGACGTTTTTTAGAGTTACTGATAGAATCAAAAGGTTAGCGGATAGGAAACCTGCAGATTGGACATAAAGGTCCGTTTCAACGCACCAGCAACAAGAGAGGTCGCTTTGGTTATTGTGGGCCAGGAGTTTGAAAAGAGAGATATTATTTTACACAGTAGAAACGCAAAGTTAATACGGATAAGTGAAACGCATCGAGCATATGACGCACTCCAGTATCCTCTTATGTTCTGTCGTGGAGAAGATGGCTACGCTATCAATATTTTACAACGTGATCCGATATCTAACGTACCTCTCAATAAAAAGGTCTCAGCTTGCGACTTTTACGCTTATAGAATAATGGAAAGAAAATGCGATGGAAGTTACTTATTACTGTACCGCAGCCTTTTCAATCAGTATTTGGTTGATATGTATGTTAAAATTGAAACGGAGATACTAAACTTCATAAGATTTAATCAGAGTAAGCTGCGAGTGGAAAATTATGTTCACCTTAAAGACGCCATGTGTAAGGGGGATTCTAACGTTTCAGATATAGGACAAATGGTCATGTTACCATCCAGTTTTACTGGCGGTCAGCGCTATATGCACGAGAGAACTCAGGACGCCATGACGTATGTTCGTCACTATGGTCGACCTGATTTGTTCATAACATTTACGTGTAATCCAAAATGGACAGAAATTGGAGCTGCCTTAAAAGACGGCCAAAAACCTCAAGATAGACACGACATTATAGCTCGGGTGTTTTATTTGAAAGTGAAAAAAACTGATTAATCTTTTAACTAAAGGTTCAATTTTCGGCCAAAGTAGGTGTTACATGTATACTGTGGAGTGGCAGAAGCGTGGCTTGCCTTATGTACACATTTTGCTGTGGCTGCAAAATAGGATCATGGCTGACGAAATAGATAAGTGATTAGTGCTGAGATTCCCGACCCTGAAATGGACCCTGAAATACATGAAATTATCAAGTCTACGATGATCCACGGTCCTTGCGGCAACTTATAATAGGAGTTCATTCTGCATGGTTAATGGCTCATGCTCCAAAAGATATCCACGTCCCCTTATCAAAAGAAACCCAAACTGCTGACGATGGCTACCCTCAGTACCGTCGAAGGTCTCCAGTCGGATGGTGGGTTTCACAGTCAACATAAATGGAGTAGACCTAGACAGTCGGTGGGTAGTGCCGTACAATCCCTGTTCTGTCACGTACCTTTTTAGCACACATCAACGTGGAATCGTGTAATTCTGTCAAGTCAATAAAATACATTTGTAAATACGGTGAACAAGGACAGGGATCAAGCAGCTTTTGTTTTGGAAAACCGAGAGAGACGAAGTATCAAGCTATGAAGCAGGGCCGTTACATCAGTAGTTCCGAAGCAGCTTGGCGTATATTTTGTTTCCCAATCCATGAAAGATATCCTCCTGCAATGCATTTAGCTGTACCATCTTGAAAATGGTCAGAGAGTTTTATTTCAACCCCCGAAAATGTCCAAGAAAAACTTCTGAATCCACAAAAACGTCCCCCCGCTTCTGGCATTCTTTGAGCTTTGCAAATCTGACAGTTTTGCCAGAAATCTACATTTACAGTGAAGTACCTGCTTACTATACCTGGAAAAAAAAACAAGTTTAGTCGTCGTAAACAAGGCACAGCCGTTCCAGGACATCCAGGAATAAAAAAAGATCATGATGTTTGGTGGTTTACCCCATTTAACACCCTAACAACATAAAAAATTCCGCATCTTCTTCATAAAATTTAAAAAAAGGGCCTACAATTTTTTATTGATTTTTAAAGGGTATTCTTGCTATTTCACCCCAAACTTAAAAGTTCCCTCCCGAGCTTTATTTTAATTTGGGAAAGAGCCAGTAACGGGCCCCCAAACCTTTGGAAGGCTGCTGCTGGGAAAATCCCCAAAAAATCGGGAAAAGTTTTTTTCCATTAAATTTTGGTTTTATTTAATAAGAAAAATTCCTTTTGGGCAAAGGGGAAAAAAAAACACAGAGAAAAGAGTCGGGCCTTTTTTAAGAGAAAAACCCCAAGAACCCCTTTTTAAACCCCCTTTAAAACCCCACTTTTTTACCATTGGGTTTCCCCGAAAAAGCCTCCCGGGCAAAAAAAAACAAGTGTTTTTGGGATTTTTCCCCCCCAATCAATTCAACAGCTCGGTTTTCCTTTCCCAAGTCCAGGACCAAACAGAAACGGCAGTCATCACAGAAACTTAAAAAAAACCTTTTCTTCCCAACGGGGTTTCATTTATCTCAGTTGGTTTCAGAAAATTGGGCCAAAACAAAAACGCGAGCAGAAAAAAGTATCCAATGAGAAAAGCCTACTTGGGGCCCAGAAGCGGGGAAAAATTTTTTTTCCCTTGAGGCACCGGGTGGTCCCGGGGAAGAAAATTTTTATTTAATTTAAATTTTTTAGCCTCATTAAAGAAAAAGACAGGAACAACTTTAAATTGCAGGGGGCTTTTTCGGGTTTTATACCCAGCAACATTTTTGGGGTTTGGAGGGAGGGGGGGCTCACTCGGGTTTTTAAAACTCCCTTTAAATTTACGCCACCTGGGGACTCCAATGTGAAACATCTCAAAACAAAGGGGACATGGGGGGAGGTTCTCAAATATTGAAATTTAAATTAATTTGGGATAAATTTCAAAATTTCCCAAACCAAGGGGGGGAATTGGAAGCTTTAGATAGATCCTTCAAACATTAAAAATTTAACCCGAAACCGATGGGGGAGTAACGCTCTTTTTGGGCTGGAGATTTTCAGACAAACTTTCCCCTTTTTTGTACTTAAGGGAAACACGGTGATAAGTAAAAGCCTTCCTTTAAGGGAGATCTTTTTTTTGGGCCCCTAAAGCCCAAAAGTTCTTCCCCGGAAAACCCAAATAGGCGGGGTTTCATCAAAAAAGGGCCCATTTTAAATGCAGGAGAATTAAAAAATTTTACTTTTAAAGTTTTTGGCAAGGGAAAAACTACCTTGAAAACGGAAAAATTTTTAGTTTTTCCGCAGATTTAAAGAAAAAGGTTTTATGTGACTTGCAAGCGTTGGCTGAAAACTTTTTCCCCAGTTTTAAAAAAATTTTTTTTAAAAAAGATTTTGTTTTGGTTTTCGGGAAAAGAGCTATCCTTACCCCAAAAAGAAATGACACTGCAACAATTTTTATTTAATTTTATTTTTGGGAAAAACCCGCCAACTGGGGACTGTATGTTACCAACCCGGGGATTCGGGGGGGGAAAGGGGAAAAGAAGATGCGGGTTCAAAACCCCTTAAAATTTTTTAAACACACGAAAATCCCCCGGGCATTCCACCACACAATCTTTCCCTTTAAAGGGTTTTGGAGCCCCAATTTAATGTTGCTAAGAAACCTTTTGGTCCCCACCAAAGCTTTGAAAGGGCCCGGGCTACAAGAAAAAAGGGCAAAAAAACGTAAAATAAAAAGCAACAATAATTTACTGGGGGGGGCCAGTATAAATTTAGTCTTTTTCCAAAGTGTTTCCCAAAAACCCAATCGGATTACCATTTTCTTTTTTAAAAACTGCTTTTTCCTTTTGAAGCCCGCTTTGCATGACAATAAAAAATTACGGGCATTTTTTCTAAAAAGGGCCCGGGCTTTGATCTGAGGGAAGACGGGTTTTCTTTCTTTGGCCAAATTTAAATATGTTGCTTTCTAAAGGGGTTTTGCCCCTTGGGAAAAGGGTTTTACGTTCCTTAAAACCCACGGGGGGTTAAAAACATTTTTGTTTTTACTTTGTCTACAAAGAAATGTTATAATTTACATTTGTTTTCCAAACCCCGATTTTTTTTTTTTTTTGTAATGATTTTTTAAAATTTAAACTTACCGCAAAGAAAATTTAAGTAAAAAAACCCGTCCCCCAAAGCCCCGGGCCCGGGCTAGCCCTTACGCCCCCAAAAACGGGGGGGAAACCCCCCCAAAGGGACTTCGTTTTTTAAAAATGCAGATAAAACTTTTTATTTAATTTTTTGTTCGGGGTTTCCCACTTTTTTTTTTTCCCAAACCCTTTGCAAAACTTTAGGTGCAGGTTTTTCCTGGACACCTTTTTCACATTTAAATTTGTGCTTTTTATTTTGCAAGACCATTTCAAAAAATTTTGAACCCCAAAAAAATCCAAGATTTTTATTTACCCCAAACAAAAATTTGGGTAAAAAAAAAATTACAAAAATAAGGTTAACTAAAACTTTAAAGAAAGCCCAAAAAACCCCAATACAAAATACAAACATTCGAAACCCACGGTTTTAATCTTGGGTTTTTTTAATAGAAACCAAAATACTGGTTTTTTTAAGGGGATTTAAAAAATTTTTGTGCCCAAGAAAATTGTTTTCCCCTAATCCAAAAAAACCCAAGCGAAAAGAAAAAAACCCCCAAAGTTTCCCCAATTTTTTTGAAAGTGGGTTTTAAAAAAAACCCCCCCGGGAAAGAATGTTTAAAAAACCCAAGGTTTTTTGGATTTTCCCCAAAATGAAAAATTGGAAAACTTTAAAAAAGTTCCCCGAATAACGCCCTCCCTTTTTGGGCCAAACCCCAAAACCCCGAAATTTAATGTTTCCCCCAAACTGGAAAGTATGTTGGTCCCCTTCAAAATTGGGGCCCCACAAAACCCTTGAAAAAACAAAAACCCCGGTAAAGGGTAAAGTTGAAGTTGAATGAAAAGAATAAACCCACGAAAGCGGGGCTATAATCCCATTTGCGTCTTAAAAAGGCCAGTGTTAAAACTTGCGCCAAAACTCCCCATTTTTTGCAAAAAAACCCAAATGGTTAGTTTAAACTTTTTAAAAACCCAAAAAAAGGGTTATTTTCAACCCTTTTAATTCACAGTAATAATGCTTTGAAATAGACCTGAAAAATTTCTTATGTGGGTATATTAAGAAATTTTATTTTTTTGGCCCATGAAATGTGACCCCCCTCGGACTAAGTTTTGTTTGGGCCCCCGGGGCAATTTTCCCCCATTTTCCCCCCCCCCCTCTGGGCGGCCCTGTGGACAAATATGAGGGGTGAATGAGTATGAAAAAGTAAAAAAACGAAGTAGTCATTGTTCCCCAGGGGTCGCCGGGCCCTTTAAAGAGAGAAATTTAAATTTAATAGCCAGGGAAAAAAAGGGCCCTTTACAGTTTTTCGGGGCGTCCGAATCACTTTGTAAGGGTCTAAATTTTTGGGCTAACGGAGACCCTTAATACTCAGTTCTCCCCCTTACCCCGGCCTTAGACTCTTTTACCCCCAACATTGCCCACTCCAGACTTTTTATTTGGCCCCGGATAAGGCAAAATTTGAGCGGAAAACCATGTTGGAATAAAAAACCCAAATCAAGTTTTTTTTGAAAAAGACTTTTTAAAAAAAAAATGTATAGCAAAGGGCATAAATTTATAAAAAAAAAAATTTCTAAAAAATTTAAAATTCATTCCCAAACATCGAAACCAAGAAAAAATTTGCCTCTGAGGACCTCGAGCAAACAAGGTAAATGGGAAAATTCTTAGCTAACCCTCGATCCGGGTGTTTTTTCCCAGGAATTTTGAACAAACCCCCTTTTTTAAGCGGGGAATACCCAAAAAAAGGGTTTGGGTTTTTCAGTGATACCCTTGTGGTAGCAAGGGAAAAGGGGTTAATACATTCCCATTTGGAGGGGTTTTAAACTTCAGATTGAGCCCTTTTTAAAAAAACTAAACGCTTTTTTTTTTTAAAATAAACAAAAGTTTGGTTTTTCAAGGTTGGTTTTGATTTGCTTTTCGAACAAAGGGTCGTCCCCTTCCGCATACTTTTATGAGCCCCCCCAAAGAAAGTAGTGCGACCCATTCTTTGACAAAGAAAAGAAAAAAAATTTGGGCTGATTATTAAACCCTGAGGGCCTCATATCTCATTTCCCAATAGGTTCAGAAAATTTTAAAATCTGAAATTTGGACAAATTGGGATGGGGCCTGAAACGGTAAAGATTTGAAGCCATTTGAGTGGTTTCCCTCGAGGCCATAAGATTCAAGTTTGTTAACAGTTTAATGTGGTCAACACCAACAAATGTTTTTGAAAAATTCAAAAAAAAAACCCCTTAGGGGGTGTACCTTCCCCTTTCCCCAATCCCCCCCCAAAACCCTTTTACAACGGACAAATAAAGCGTCGGTCAACTTGCCTTTTCTGAAAACCGAATTAAAACACCCAGAAAGAAGGTTGTTTTTAAATTTTAAAAACTGAATAATTCCTAATTAAAAATGTTTTTTCAAAGTTTTACTAAACCACGGGTTAAAAATTGGACGGGCCCTTTAAAAATTATTTGTACAATAAGGATAATTTTTCCCTTAAAAATTGGGACACACTTTTACATTTTTTTAGGGGGGGGAAAAACCCCATGTTCAAAAGATAAGTTTAAAAAATTTGGGTCAAAGAAAAAATAATATTTTTAAAAATTTTTTAAAAAAGCCCCAGGGCCCAAAAATTTTAATTTTGTTTCCCCTTTTTGGCTGGGTTTCTGCTAAATTTAATTTTCTCCAGCTTTTACAAAAACCCCCCTGATTTAAATTTAACCATTGGGGGAACCTGAGCCCGCAGATGCAAAGGGTTTTTTAAAGGGGAGTTTAAAATTGGATGGTCACAAGCTCAAAAACCAACAAAAGTAAGAAATCGGGTTAAACCCCATTCGCCAGCCCCACCTGTCCTCCCCCAAATTTTTCCCCCAAATTTTAAATTTTTTTATATGTTTCTATTCTTTCTGTTTTTGTTTCTGATGTTCCGACAGTTGTGGAAATACCAAAAGGGCCCTTTGGGGCTTGGAAAAACCTTTTCAAAAAATTTCTTTTGTAATTTTGGTAAAAAATTTAAAAAATTTTAAAAATGCTTTTTGTTTTAAAATGGGGGGCCCCGGAAAAGTGGGAATTAAATCACTTCCCAAGTCATTTGTTTCCCCCACCCCTTTTTCCCCCCTCTCTTTTTCCCTTAGCCATAGCACAGCTTTTTCCCAAGGGTTCACCAGCTGATTGCTTACTTTTATCCTGGCATAATTTTTGGCCCGTTACATAGGGGGTTCTCAAAATTTAAACTTTTTTACATTGTTTAAAAAATTAAAAAGAGTTATTTTAAAAGATTTTGGGTTTGGCCCTGACAGAAGAAAAAAAAATTTTCTCCTTTTTTCGGGGGCCAAATTTTGTTAAACCCCAAGTATGCATTAAAAAAAGTTTAAGCTTTAAACTTTTTCCCCGACTCCCGGGTTTTTCTTTGGTTTGAGAAGGGGTTATTTAAACCCCCGGGTAGTGGTTTTTAACAATTTGGTTTTTTAAAAAAAAATTCACTAGCCCAAGGTCCAGATTTATGTCGGGATTATGTAAAAAAATTTTGTAAATAAAATGTTTACAAAAATTCAAGTTTTGGGAGATTTTTAATATTTTCTTTTATAAGCTAGGGCTTTTATAAAAAATTTTGGGTTTTTAAAAAAGGGAAAAATAAAAGCATAGAAATTTTTTTTTTAAAAAGGTATTTTAATTTTGTTTAAGGTAATCAACCCGGGAAAGGGAAACGGGCCCTAACATCAGCCCCAAACCCAAAAAAGGAACAAAATAAAAACAATGTGCGTTTTGGAAAATTTTTCCCGGAAAGAAGAAATTTATAAATGTACCAGTGTGTTTTTTAAAGCCCCAACAGGGACTTTTGGTTTTGGTATTCCAGGGGGGGGACACCCCACCGGAGAGAAGCCATATAAATGTTTCTGTGTTTTTAATGCTTTTTTACAAAAGGGTTTGATTTTTAGTAAAAATTTGGGCCCACAAACTGGGTTAAAAGGAACCCTTTTTAAAAATTGCCCAATGATTTTTAAAAAAGTCCCCCCAAAGCCCCTGAAATAACCCCTTTTTGGAATAAAACAAAACCCGAAGCCTTTTTAATGTACTCCGTGCCTTTCCCTTTTTCCCCAAAATCCGTTTAAAAAGACAATAAAAGACACACACTGGAGTAAGCCATTTAAATGCAATCAGGGCCCCTTTATAAAAATTTTACAGAAGAGAAATTTAAAAAGGGGCCCAAATGGGACACACCCCGGGAGAGGGGCCCAATTTAAATTTTACCAGTGTCTGAAATAAAAACTTAAACAGAAGTCCTTTGATAACACATATGGGGGTTTACACACGGGCAGAAAAACCCTTTTTAAAATTTTACAGGGTTTTATATAGAACTAAAAAAAAAGAAAAAATTTGAAAACACACATGGAACCCCTTCTGGAGAGAACCCTTTTTAAAAATGAACTCAGTTTCATTTTTGCAAACAGAGAAGGCCCTTTTTTTTGGTATTTCACTGGGGAAACCCCCACTGGAGAGAGCCATTTAAATGTAACCCGTGGGGTTTAAAGCAACTTCAAAAAATCCACTTTGGGTTTAGAAACCCAATGAGGACAGGACCAGGAGAAAACCCATTTCCAAGTACCAGGGGAAATTTAAACAACTTCCAAGAAGCCCTTTTTTGGTAGAAACAGGATGAGGACACACCCCTTTAGAAAAGGGCCATTTAAATGTACTGGGGTGTGTTTTTAAACATGGGGCAAAGTCCTTTTTAAAAAGACATAATATGGGGGTAAACACAACAGGAAAAGAAGCCTTTTTAAATGCCTTTTGTCCTTTAAACAACTTTGCTAAAATGCGGGTTTTGTAACACAAAAGAGGGGGAAAAACACCTGGAAGAACCTTTTAAAAATTTTTTTTCTCTGTTTTTTTTTACATTTCACAGAAGAGCAGTTTTGAAACACATTTAAGACCACACATTGGAGAGGAGCCATTCTTTTTGTACTCTGTGTTTTTTTAAACCACGAAAAAAACGATTTTGAAAAACCCCAAAATGAGGAAACACACATGGAGATAAGTCATTTATGTAAAACCCCTGTCCCTTTTATAAAAACCTTACAAAAGAGCGGTTTTTTTAAACCCACAAAAGAGGACACTTTCTGGAGAGAAAAATTCATTTTGTACTCTTTTGCCCTTTTTTAAAACTTTACAGGAGCAGTTTTGTAAAAATATAATGAAAACACTCACGGGAAGTAAAGTAATTTTAAAAACTTACTCTGGGTTTTTATTAAAACTTCAGGGAAAAGAGCAGGTTGATTTTAAATTATGATGAACATTTTGGGCAGGTTGTTTTTTGCTATTTGTTACCCCCTTTTAAAGTGTGCAAAAATTGTAAAAGTTTTTTTTTAAAGTGTAGTAATTTGTGTTTAAATTATAATGTTTTGTATTAATCCCTGAAAAAAATTTTATCTTCTCATCAATATTTTAAAAATTTAAATTTTTTTGTGTTACATTGAGACTTTTTTATTTCACAGTGTTTTTATAGTGACTGACAAAACCAACAATAAAGGGAAATTTTTTGGGGTATCTTTAAAAAAAAAATATGTGTATATCTACTTAACAAAAAGTTAAAACAAGTTGAAAGAGTGCATTTAAAAAAACGAAAAAAAACTTGCCAATTATTTTTGCTTTTAAACTTTTTGAATGAAGATACTGGGCCAACTAGTTTGGTTCATGTTAAAAATATGTGTTTATCTTATTTTAATTTGCAAGGAACATTATTTTTAAAAACCGGGAAAACAGTATTTAACAATGCAATTGGGTGAAAAAAAATTTCTTTTTTGATTGGGCTAAAGTTTTGTTTGTGGGGCATTAAAAAAATTTTAGATAGAAAGGGCTATTTAAAACTAATTAAAAAATCATGTTGACCTTGAACTTCAGAAAAATTTGATAGAAAACCCCCAAGTCTTTCCTTTTTTCTAATATTTTTGGGAAAAATCCCACTTTAAATTTTACTGTTTTACATTTTTTAAATGAAACTACTTTTTTTTATTAGTTATTTTCATCATTTATTTTAAAATTTTTATAAAAAAAATGGAATCACCTTATAACAAAGAAAGGATTTGCTACTATGGTGGCCCCGCAAAAATACAAATGAAAATATGCATTTCAATGTAATAGGATGAAAATATGGACATGCCTTTTTTTTGGTAATAAACTCAAAATGAGTTTCCAAAACTGCCCTTTGGGGAAAATTTAAAGGCAAAGTTTTGGCAATTCACAAAAACAAAAATTGCCTAATTTTTAAAAAAAGTCAAAAACCCAAAAAAAAAACACTCCCTTTTGGCTAACTCCAAAAAAATCCCAAAATCTATATTTCCAGCTTTTTTCTAACTTTACCCGAGGGGGCACAACAGGGCAACTTTTGTAAATTCTTGGCGCTTAGATCTTCCTTTTCCCACCCCTAATTTTTTTTTTGGGTCTAGACGAATCACAACTAGTGCCTGCAATTTTTTAAATTTTTTTAAAAATTGGGGTCTGATTGATTTTATTTTTTTTGACATTTAAAAACCAGTAAAAAAAGTTTCTTCCCATTTTAAAACACAAAAAAGATTTAAATTTCCCCCCAAAAAAACCCCAATAAATAAAGAAAAATTTTTATTTCCTCAAATTTTGGTTTAATAAAATACATCTCTTATACAATAATTCCTTTCTTCCTATAACCCCAAACCCACTTAAAAGGGAAAACAAGGGGGGCCCTTAAAGGAAAAGCCTTTTTTGGGAGGTTCCTTATTTTAAAATAACAAAACCCCGGCTGTCATCAGAATTTAATAATATTTTTCTAGGGAAATATACTTTTTTAAATAAAAAACAGTGCAGTCTTAAATAAAAAAGTTTGTCTTTAAAAAACTAAAAAAAGCAAGACACAAAATAGTTAAAATGGTACATAAAAAAAAAATTATACAACAGTTTCAAAAAACAAAATACAATAATCAAAATAAAATAAATAAATTTTTTTTTACCCATGAATTTTTGTTCAATTCAGCAACCCCTTTTTTATGTTGGGCTATTTGGTTTAACAGCCATTTTAAAAAGCCCCCTTTTTAAATTTATTAACACTGCTTACATTTTTTAAATAAAGTGGTTTGAGAGTTTTTACATTTTTGCGCAATAAAATTAAAATTTTTTTATAAAAGGTTTTTGAAAAGGCTAGGGGCCCCAAATTTTTTTCCTTTTCTTTTTATTTATTTCTAACATATTCATTCCCGGGAAGTTACCACTCTTTTGTAGAAAGCTGCCAAAAACTTTAAAAAAAAAAAAAGATGTCCCAATGGTAGAGTTTCCCAAAATAAAGTAAAATGGCCATGTATTTGGGCAAAACTTTTTTTCCTGGGGCATAACTCTAAATTTGATATTTTTGCGTATTAAACATGGAAAAAGGCTGCCCGATGAAAGTTTCACCCCAGCAAACCAATGCATACTCAAAACTACTTTGCGCCAACGGAAGTAAAAGATCTTTAAAAAATCTGGAGGACAAATATCCTCAAAATATACAAAGTTCTTTTAAAATTTTTAAAAAATTTATTCTTTAAAAATTTTTAAAAATTTTTAACTCCAAATTTAAAATTTTTTGCTATATTTTAACCCCAAATAAATTTTTTGAACTCACATGAAAAAAAATGTTTACACAGTTTTTTTTTACAAAATTTTTTGACCCTTTAAACCATAAGGGTTTAAAAGTGGTTGAAGAAAGCTTACTGTTCAAATTGGGGGAAAAAACAAGGAAATTGGGAAAAAAATTTTGAGGGGCCCGAAACCCCCCCCAAAAATTTTTTTCAGGAAACTTTTTTCGCCCAGTTGGGGGGTTTGGGATCTAAAGTTTGGTTTCCCCCTCAACCAAATATATTGTGAAATGATTTGGGGAAGAATTCAGAAGAAAATTTTTTCGATTTTTTTTTGTATTTTAAGTGTTTTGGGGCAGTTAAATTATCCAAAATTTGGGATATTAGATATGAAGAAAGTTAAATTTAATTTTTTTCGGGGGAGGTTGTTCTAAGGGGACGAAAAATTTGGGTAAAAAAAAATTTTTTTAAACCCGCATGGTGTTAAGAGAGGTACTGTGGGTGGGCCCAGCGAACCCTTTAAATAAGATAAAAAGGTGTGGGCCGGGTTATTTTAGGCGCGCTGGCAAATTTTTAAACCCTGGTGGGGCTCGTTTTCTGCCGCTCATCAAAATCCTTTCTAAAATTTTTCAATAATTATTTAATTCCTTAGCTGGTGGTGTAGATGTGGACATGTCACGGGCAGTATTTAGAGCAAAAGTAAAAACTTTATACGTTGAAGGCTTGCGGAAAACTAGGTTTTTTCAACCAAATTAATTTAGTTATTCAAATTCATTTCCCTTTGGGTTGTTTCTTTTTTTTTTAAATTATTTTTTATTTTTGTTAATTTTTTTCCAATTGCAAATTTTTTGGAAGAGTAAAAGTTTTTTTTTTTCCCTTAAAATTTTGGGAAAAATTTAAATATTGTTTTTTTTTTGTACAGGCATGGAGGTCTTAATTATTTTAAAATTTTTTTTTTCATGCGGGCCCCCCTAATTGGGCTCTTTGGGCTGTTGGGGTCGCAATTTTTTTTGCAGGTTTCAGTATTTTTGGGTTTTTTTTTGTTTTTTTTGGTTTTGAATATATCTGTTTGATTACAAATTTAAAATTTTTTTTTAAAAATTTTTTGTTTATGTAAAGGTTGTATTTAAACTGTATTTATTTATTGTATTATAACCAAGAATGTTTTAAATTTTAAAATTTTGGGGGTACTTTATTTAGGCGCATAAATTTTGGTTTTCTTTTTTTTATATTTTTTTCAACCCCTTGTGCCTTTTTTTTTTGTGATCAATAATTTTCCTAAAAAAATAATTTTGTACCTTGAAAACATTTAAATTTCATTTATTTAAATTTTTTATTTTTTAAAACAAACAATCAATTTCAAGGGAAGTTAAACTACAAAAATCAAATTTCCCCCCCCAAAAAAGAAATTTAGGGTACACCCCTTTTCTCAGGGGGTTTTGGGCCCCAATTTGTTTTCGTAAAACCCCATTTTAGAGATGCTTAAAAAAAGTTTATAAACCAACTGAATTTGGGTTCAAATTTCCCGGCAACATAAAGAAAAAGCTGTATCCTTTAGCAAATGAAATTTAAACCCTTTCCCTTTAAAAATTCCCCCTCCCCAAATAACGTTAAATAAAAATTTAAAAACAAAATTTGGGCCTAAAAGAACCCCCGTTGGGAACCCCTTTTTTAGCACACTAAAAATTAAATAAAAAGAAATTTTTTTAATTTTTTTTTCATTTTCATTCTGTTTTGAAAAAAACTTTAAACAAATTTGTATTTTAACCCGGGAAAACCCCCAAAATTATTAAAATTTTTCCAAAGGGCCCCCCCAGGTTCAAACCCCCCCCAAAAAGCTTTCTTTTTGTCCCCAAAAAAAAAAACAACCTTTTTTTAAAACCCAGGGTTGAGTTATTATAAAAAATTCATAAAAGTGCCCCAATGCCGTCCCGTTTCTTAAAACCGATTAAAAACCCAAATTTTATTTTTGCTGAAGAAAAAATTTTTTCCAGAACCTTAAAACCTTTTTTTTTTAAAAGCTTTCCCCCAAAAATTTTTTAAAAGGTGGGTTTTTAAAAACGGAAAATTTGGCCGATAATTTTTGTAGTCTTGCTTTTGACCCTTTTTTTTTAAAAAAAGGGAATAAATATTTGCCCTTTTTTTAATCCCTCAGGGAAAAAAAACCCCGTAACCCGACTTTTAAAGGGGGTTTAAAAAAAAAGCCCGAAATTTTTTTTTTTGCTTTAGCCCCCAAAATTTTTAACCCCCCCTTTGATCCCTTTACCCCCAAACCCCCAAAAAAAATTCCGTTTTTAAAGAAGAAATTGGACCCAAAACCATTTGGGGGGAAAAATTTCGGGGGGGGGCCCGGCCCCCCCAAAATGTTTGGGCCCCCAAAAAAAAAATTAACTTTTTAAAAGCAAATTTTTTTAATTTAAACCCCGGTTCCAATAAACCCCAAAATTTTTTGCTATCTTACTCTTTCCATTGAAAATAGAAAAGAAAAAATAAAAGCCCCCCCACGATTCCCTAAAAAGAAAAATCCCTTTAAAATAGAATTTAAAAAGAAAAAATTTTCGAAGGGGCCCAAAGAGGGAAAAGGGTTTTTGGAAAAATCTTTTCGGGGATAACCCCTTTCCCCTGGCAACCCCCTGAAGGGGTCGCCGGCCCGGGCGCCCTTGTGTGTTTTAGTGTCAGTTCACGTGCAGGCTCACCTACCGTTAGACAGTTTTCATTTTAAAAACATTAAACAATTTAGTAAACAACGAAAATAAGTCCGACATTCGTTGTTTTTTAAACCAAAGAACAAAAACCTACAGTTAAAAAAGCAACCCAAAACCCATAGTCCCAAAAAACGAAGTGCCAAAAGGGGAAATAATTTTAATGTAAACAGACAACCCATCCCGCAAAACCTCATCAACCTTTTGAAAGAACCCCAGACTTTTTAATTGGGGCCTAAGCTTCCATCAAATGACCTTGGAAACTTTGGGTGGACCCCCGCTCGTTTCCCGGGCTTGGAGGGTTTAAAAACCCCGACCGACTTTCCAGGTAGTAGAAAAAAGCAACCTTTCTCTTTTGTTACCAAAAAATACGACGGGAAATAAAGCCCTTTAAAGAAGAAGCAGTTTTTTGCTTTGGCCTGGAGGCAGTTTCCCCCAAGCCAAAAAGAGAAGGGGTTGTTCGTTGAAAAAAGGGAATGAGAAAAAGGAAGAAAAAAGGTGAGAAAATTTTTAAGGCCCTTCAACCCAGTGGGCCCCCCTTTTTCCCTGCAAAAATGGTAAAATTACAGAAAACCCCAAAGCAGTCCCGTGTCAACAAATTTTTTTAAAATTTTAATTTCCTTTGAAAAGCAAGGGGGGGGTGGGTGGGTCAAATTTTAATTTCCCCTACTATCCTTTTGAAAGGGTTAAAGAACGGATTCTGAAAAGAAATTTGTTGACTTTCTGGGGAAAAAAAAAACAACCCCAGTCGAAACAATTTGTCAAAACCCCACCCAAAAAATTAATTTTTTAAAAAAACAGAGACTATGTGAAAAAAATGATTTGAAAATTTTTTTTTATAAGGGCAAAGCCGGGTTTACCCCTAAGGGGTCCAAAGATGAGGGCTTTACCTGTCGGCAACAAAGGAAAATTTTCCCTTTGGGTTTTGTGATTTTTTTTTTCCAAATTCGATTTTAAAAAATTTAAAAAAAAAAATAAAAATTTAAGTATTTTAACCTTGGGCCGGGCCGACGTTTCCCAAAAAAGATTTTTTGGATATTAAAGAAAAAAAAAAGAAAAAAAAATTAAACGAAGATTAAAAAACCCCCCCCTGGGAAATTTTTTTTCCTTTTTGGTAGATTGAAGGGTAAAACCCATAGAACCAGCAGCTTTGCATTTGCGTTCGGTATTTTGTTTGGCCGGAAAAAAAAAAAGGGTTTTTGCCCCGGAAGAATGTGTCTCTTTTAAGTCCGCCCCTTTTTTAGGGTGATTTTTTTCCAAAATTGGGAGATCGGGAAAAAAGTTTCTTTTGATGGTTGGGCCCGGGCCCATGATGGACCAGTGTAAAAGTCTGGATAAAGAATGGGGGGTACAACTATTTTCCAAAAAAAAAAAACCCCCCTTTTTAATATATGTCCCCCTTGCTTTGGGGCACAAGGTTAACCTAGTTCTAGTTGCAGGGGTTGCAAAGAAAAACGATTTAAAACTGCAATTTTTTTTTAAAACTATGCAGTTTTTTGGGCCATAAATTTTAGCTATCCCGACATTCATGCTTTTTTTAAAAAACGCACAGGGAAAAAAACTAAAATAAAATGCCCCCGGACCTCATGAACTTCACAAGCTAAGTTATTACCGTTGGTCATGTAGAGCCACCCTTTCCCGTATTAAACTGTAAAAAGGAATTACTCTGCAGTTATTTTCTGCACTAAAAGCAACAGAAAACTTTACATAAGGAAACCCCAAAAAACCCCAAGGGAAAGGGCGGCTTTCATCCATAAAATCACTGGTTTTTAAATTTTTATTTTTCAGTGGTTTTTTTGCGTGCCTGCCCTTTGATTAATTTTACTAAGCCCAAACCCCTACAGAACCCTTTCCCACAAACGCCCCCAAAGTGCAAGTTGTGCAAGGGTGGAAAAAAGGGAGCTAACCCGACCGCGAACGAAGTCTGGGGAAAAGAAAAGGGCCCCGCCATCAAGGGTTTTGGAAAAAAGAATTTGGGGTCAAGGAAATTTTTTTTTAAAAAATTGGGGGTTTTGGGGAAATTTTTTGCAGGCAATTTGCTTTTTAACCAAAACGCCGCGGGAAAGAAGTCAAAAACCTTGAAAGAATTTTGGTTTTGGGAGTTTTAGGGGAGGACAGGAACCCGGAAAATGACCCGTTCGCTAAAAAAAAAACTGGTTTACAGGGAAAAAGGGCCTCGGGAAAAAATTTAAATACCCGCATAACTTTTAAATAAACCTTTGCTGGCCTTTTGACTGAAGGCCTAAAAAAAGGTTTTGCGGGGGAAGCCCTTGGGAAAAAGCAAAAGCTTTTGCGAACCGTTTTTTTTCGGGTATGGAAGAAAATTTGGGCGAACCATTCATTTAAAAAGTTCTAAGCCGGAGTTATAGAAATTAGCTGAAGGGAGGAAAAAAGGGGTTTTAAAAAAGGGGTTGTGGAAAGCCTGGGATATTTTTGCCCAAAAAAACTCCCTTTTAAAGGAAATTGAAACAGCATTAAAGGAAACCCCCTTTTAAAAATTTCCCGGGGCAGAAGGGAAAAACAAAAGTTTCAGCCCCATAAAAATTTCTCTCGCTTGCCAAACAAAAGGGGCCCCCTGTTTGGGGAACTTTTTCAGCTTGAGGAGGAAATTTCCCAACTGGTTGCGGTGTACATGGGGGAAGAAAGGGGTGAACAAAACCCTTTTATCCTGGGACTCGAAAACTGACGTTCAAAGAAATTGGGTTTGAGAGTTTGGTTGTGTTTACAGTTTAACCGGGGGAGAGAAGAAAGTTAAACCCCTTCCGAAAACTAAAGGGCCCAAAAAAATTTTAGTTTCAAGTAATTTAAAAAGAAAACCCCATAAATTTTAAAAAGTTAAAAGAAAGTTTTTTTTTAAAAACCAGTATTTTTCTTTTTAAAATCCCTTAAAGGTTGGGAAATTTTACCTTTTTTTTTTTTAAATTTTCAAATTTGCTTTGAATTTCTTTTATTTTTTCTTTAAAATTAAGGGGGTACTTCAAAATTATTCAATTTCCTCATGCATTTAAAAAATTTGTAAAATTTAAAAATGATTTGTTAAAAAAAAGGGCCTTAGTTTTTTTAACCCCTTTTTATGGTGTAACGAGGGGGAAGGGGTTTGTAAGTTAAAGCCACCCCCGGCCCCCAAACTGGTCCCCAAGAGCCCCCGGTTTTTTAACACCCCCCTCCCCTATAAGATCACTCTGGTTGCGTCGATGCTAGCTGTGTGGCTCCCCCCCCCCCCCCAACGTCCAGTAGTTAACTCCGCCCATGTAACTACTTCCTCTTCGGAAACATAATCAACAAATATAGACGGCCCTTGTAAATTGCTATTAAACATTTTTTTTGCTTCCAGGTTATAAAAGCTGTCAGGTTTTCTTTTCGTGTTGATTTAACTTATCAACAACCGAAATGAAATAGTTATTAAATACATTTGCAATCTGGAGCTTATCTCTAATGATAACATTATTCACACTCAAATACACATTGTATCATTTTTATTACTATTTATACCTGTAACATTATTTATTATTGACCAAGTTTTCTTAGCGTCTCCTGCACAGTCCTTAAACAACTTCCTATAATAATCATGTTTCAGTTCTCTTATCTCAGAATTTAACTTGTTCCTATATTTTACATAGTAGTTACAAAGCTTAACATTTTGAGGGTGTAGTTTGCATTTTTTATACAGCTGATTTCTTTTATTTATTTGATTATATATTGACTCAGTAATCCAGCATTTTAGCTTTTTAACTTTAATTTCCCTATTATGTACAGTTTTACTTGTTTCAATAAGCCCACACAAAGTAGATATAAATAGATCATATGCACCATTGGTGTCACATGAACAAAATAATGTTGACCAATCCTGTCTTTCAAGTAAATAGTTTAATTTATTATAATCAATAAATGAGTAAAGCCATTGTACCGGGTCGTTTGACCGGTACATTTCGTTGCTTTCGTCGTTGTCTGCCGGGCTGCCTGAGACCGCTCGTGCCCGGCGATTCGCTTTACTTTGGTGGCCGTTGGCTCGGATTCGTTCGTTCCGTGTTCCAGCTCTGGTCTGTCAGGTTGGCCGTCAGTTGGATTGTTCTACGCCTGCCGAAATAGACATGCTCGGCTAGAGACTCCTTAAACTACAGGGTCCTTGAGTGGGACGTTCTCCCTCCGCCTGCCGTCCGGGGAAGGTCGACCATCTGCACTGCCAGCCTGGCCTGAGGACCATGTCATAGAACCTATGTCTCGACTACGCTGCCATCCCTACATCTGGGTGTTGTTCTTCTGTCCTCAGGTCAGTGCGTTCCATTTTGTTTCCCGGCGGCTGAGCTGGGGGGTTTTGATGGTGTCTTATTTAAAAAGAAAAAAAAGGTGAAATATAAAAGAAGAAAAAAAGGTTTGTGGAACTATTTAATTTGGCCTAGGCCTAAAACGGAATGAACAGGGATGTATGCCACACAGCCATGGGGACTTATACGTTTTTTATTAAAGAAAGAAAAACTTTTAAAATACACAAAGAACTTTTGATGTTAATATCTATTATTATTTAGTTTAATTAGTTTATCTTGTTGTTATATTTCTTTTAGATTTTATATTGGTTAGGTCCCTACGGTTAAATTATGTTATTATTTATTGTTATGTTTAGGCCTAGTGATTGTTATTTATATTTTTTTGTTAAGTGTATTAGGGGTGTTTTGAAGTGAATTTTTACTCAAACTGTACCGTGTTATATATTGTCTGAAAACGTTACGTTACGCGGGAGGGTGACGCGGGAAGGGTGACGCGTAACCATGAAAACACAATGACTTCAATAATGAATAATAATTCAATAATTTTATTTTCAAGCGTTCATCAAAGTACATCTTTAGTTTCCATGACAACTCTTGTTAAAAATATACAAAATTAGAGAATCCAGTCCTCATTTACATATCAGTCTACCTCCAGCCGTCCACCGGTGATGTTGTGTCCTGGATCAGATTGCCCTCCTTCGACATCGTCAGGTGTATGTACTCGCCATTCTACTGATAGATCTACATCTGGATTCGGAAACGCAACCTCCGAAATAATAACTGAACCAAAGAAACCCAGAACTGGTGCTCAACGTCAAAAGGAATATAAAGCGCGTAAAGCTGCCGAAAAATCACTATTTTTTGTAATCCCTTACATGAAATCTAAAATTCGTTGTTTTCGGAGAAATACATTTGCAGAAATTATTAAAAAGGAGCCAGCAAACAGAAAAAGCGCAGCTAAAGCATGTTCCATGTTTCTTGAATTTTAGCCGTAGGCTCTAAGCAAAAAGATCCGGGGGTCCAGGGGGCTTGCCCCCTGGCGAGGCCCGCAGGGCCGAGTTTTTTTTTTAAATTGTTTAATTTTTAAGCTTTCACCAAAAGGGGATTATTGTTCTTTTACTTAACTTCCTTTTCGGAGCTGCCCAGGGATTCCGGCTTACTCCCTGGCCTCGGTGGAATCATGGGATGTGGGCTAAATTGCCGGGTTAATTGGTGATACCAAAATTTTTATAAATTTTTACTTTTATTTGGGTCTTTAATTTCTTACGTTTTGGCTGTCTCAGGCTAGGCTGCAGATAGGCCATGCAGTTTGTAATTGTTATATTTTGGTATTTGTAGCGTTAAGTGTTTTTGTAGCTTTTGTCATTATTTTGGTAATTTTAGTGTCTCTTGTTATTTATTTAAGTGCGAATTTATATTGTGGCCTTCTGCCTATTTATGTTGTGGCCTTCTGCCTGCCTGCAAGTTTATTTTGTTTTCTGGATAGAAAATTAGTTTTGCTCAGCTGCCGAGTTTTATTTTGACCCTCCAACTGCCACCCGTGATCCCATCGCTTGACTTGTTTTGAGCCATCCCCCAGTTGGCACGCTTTCCAGCTTTGGTGGGGGGATGGGTCTAACCATTTAGGAGAAATCTGCTCATTCATTTGTGCCTGAAACCAGACCACAGACATACAATGATCTGTTATCTGAGAATCAATAACTACTGATCCAAACATATCAAGACTGACATCTTTTGTCCTAATGAACATGTGGTCTAGACATGAAACACTTGTATTTGTGATTCTAGTTGGTTCATTTATTAAAGAGCTAAAACCATTACTTGCTAGGCACAACTTATACTTATCAGTTATAGTATCATTATCCAAAAGATTAATATTCATATCACCAGCAACTATACAATTTCTTGCGCTTTTAAAAGTTTGATTATTTTCCAAGTAAAATTGAAATTCATCTATAAAATCCAATTTTTTAAACTGGTGATACCTGTACAGTGCAAGAATATTAAATTTACAATTTATTGCTTCAAAATCAATTCGAATGATATCAGCAGTATTAAAGTTTTCAATAAAAATATCCATTATTGTTATTATTTTTAAATGACAATAAACAGCTAGGTACTGCTTTTCCCCTACAACCATCATTACAATTTGTTACTAATTTGTAACCATTTATCTGATAAAAACTAGCTTCATTGCTAGTTATCCATATTTCTGTTAGAACAATTAAGTCAGGAGTTCTTTCACATACAGATAGCTCACTAACAAATTTATTAGTGTTCGGGGTGTTAACAAAAACAAACAGGGTGTTCGGTAAAAGTGTTCCAATAATTTATGATGTTATTGTACACATTAAAATAAACAAAAAAGTTCCTATAAACATAGGTCCTAAAACCTATAGTTTTCCGTCTATCTGTCGGTATGTGTTTTTTACAAAAAAATTTATAAATTGAGAACCTCTTATAGTACAGTTATGAAATTTTGTAGTTATGTTTACCTTTTGTATTCCCACTTGATAAAAAAATATGAACAAAATATCTTTACCCGTTTCAAAATGGCGGCCAATCGAAAATTTTGATGTTTAATTACGCAAAAACCACACCCTGTATAAAAATGTTACAAGAATAATAAAAATTTGCAAATGTTTTTCTAAAACTAATGGTGTTTGTTTCATTCAAATCAGATAAAAAACAACTGAGCTGTACTAAAACACATAAAACCATGTTTTACATTAGTACACAACAGAAAGTATACTTTTCTAGACTGTTGTACTCTGAACAGCTGATTTAAAGCCAATGATCTGATTATTGTGAACATATGTTTATTTAAGGTTATAAAAGAATGTTTCTGTCATTGTTGGCATTAACACGTAACTTAAATAACCTATTTCTTATTTCTTCTGTACTGTAAAAGCTTTGTGCCAAGTACTTTGGTATTGCAATAAAACATGCAATTTTAACTAGTTATACTTAATTATAGTTATAGTTAATTGTTTGCTTAAATTAGTGAGTGTTTGTGGTTTAGTTTCGTTTCATTATCAACAAGAGATGGAAAATAATGGAATTCATAACTTTACCAACTCAGAAATGGCAGATATGCATCTAATGTATGGCCTTGCTAATTGTAGTGGTACTGAGGCAAGAAGACTGTATCAGGAACGTTTTCCAAATCGTGTGTTACCTTGTAATAAAACATTTTCAACAATTCATCGACGACTTGCAGATACTGGAAGCTTTCACATCAAAAAACAGGTAACTCTGGCCGACAGGTTTCAGTAAGAACACCTGAATTGGAAGAATTCATACTGGATGTCATAGCAGACTACCCCAATAAAAGTATTAGAGAACTTGGTTTTCAGTTCAATGTTAGCTGTGAAACAGTCTGGACTATACTACGTGAACAACAACTTCATCCTTACCACGTACAAAAAGTTCACTCACTGCTACCTCGTGATTACCATCCCCGAATCCAGCTTTCTCAGTGGTTTATTCGAAAATGTGTGAACCCACATTTCTTGAATAAGGTGTTATTCACGGATGAGGCCAAATTTTCAAGAACCATGATTATTAATTCTCACAACTCACACATTTGGTCCATCGATAACCCACATGCAATTACACAGGTTAATCACCAATATCAGTTTCCTTTAAATGTTTGGGCTGGCATAATTGGTGACAATTTGTTTGTAAGCTTTTTACCAAACATTCTTAACGGCCAGACATATTTACATTTTTTGACTGATGACCTTCCAACTATTCTTGAGGATTTGCCACTGAATACCCGCAACAGTATGTGGTTTATGCAGGACGGTGCTCCAGCCCATTTCAGTTTAAATGTTAGAAACTATTTGGATGGAGCGTACAACAACAAATGGATCAGTCATGGAGGCCCAATTCCTTGGCCAGCTAGGTCCCCCGACCTTAATCCTTTAGATTTTTTCCTATGGGGCCACCTAAAGTCACTGGTTTATTCCACTCCTGTAGATAACATCAAAGAGTTGCGAGCAAGGATATTAATTAAATGGCATTGCTACAATTCAGCAGACACCTGGCATTTTTGAAAGAGTCCGCCAGTCAATGAGGAGGCGCTTGGATGCCTGCATTTTAAACGGAGGCCGCCACTTTGAGCAATTATTATAAGTTTAATAATTTTAATTTTCTAAATTTAATAAATTTACCATTAATAAATGTTAGTTGTTTTCTATTTTTTTTATTTGACCTTCATATTCAATGAGTATGTACTAATGTAAAACATTTATGTTTACAATAATCAGATCATTGGCTTTAAATCAGCTGTTCAGAGTACAACAGTCTAGAAAAGTATACTTTCTGTTGTGTACTAATGTAAAACATGGTTTTATGTGTTTTAGTACAGCTCAGTTGTTTTTTATCTGATTTGAATGAAACAAACACCATTAGTTTTAGAAAAACATTTGCAAATTTTTATTATTCTTGTAACATTTTTATACAGGGTGTGGTTTTTGCGTAATTAAACATCAAAATTTTCGATTGGCCGCCATTTTGAAACGGGTAAAGATATTTTGTTCATATTTTTTTATCAAGTGGGAATACAAAAGGTAAACATAACTACAAAATTTCATAACTGTACTATAAGAGGTTCTCAATTTATAAATTTTTTTGTAAAAAACACATACCGACAGATAGACGGAAAACTATAGGTTTTAGGACCTATGTTTATAGGAACTTTTTTGTTTATTTTAATGTGTACAATAACATCATAAATTATTGGAACACTTTTACCGAACACCCTGTATATATATATATATATATTTATTTATAAAAGAGGATGTTTGTGTATATATATATATATATGTATACACATATATATTTCATATTGATCGGTTGGATGGTTTGGCAGCGCATAAACTTCAAACATATATATATATATATATATATATATATATATATATATATATATATATATATATATATATATATATATATATATATATATATGTTTTAAGTCTATGCGCTGCCAAACCATCCAACCGATCACTATGAAACTTTAGGATGTTGTCCTGTATACTCCCGAGATGGTTTCTGTGAAGTTTGATGCAGATCCGTCCACAGGGTTCCGCCTCACGGGCTCCTAAAGATTCCATGTTATTCAAATGGAGAATCTGAATTGTTTACAAAAACATATGACTGTGTGGTTTATTGTAGTTTCACATGCCATAAGCAGATTGAAGTTCTCACAACAGTACTGTATATGTTTTGATTTATTATAGTTCTACATTTCACCTTGAGAGTGTAGCACACACTACTTTTACTTGATCAGGTGATCTGTATTTGGTGTTAACCTTTTTTCCTCGGTAATTAAAACATGTGGTGAAACGTGAAAATAAAAAATAAATAATTATTTGTTTTGCAGTTTACTTATTATGACATGCCTCCTAAAAAATCTAATATTGGTAGAAGAAGCAAAAATGCTCGAATTCTTTCAGCTATTAGGTTCTAAATCAAACTCAATATTATGACCGGCGAAGCGGGCGGGTACAGCTAGTTACATCTAAGACTTCTTATATTTTGATTTGCAACAATTAAACAATTTTTCTTACTACTATTAAATACATCTTTCAGATTTGACACGTTCATAAATTTTATCTACATACATAACAGCTAAAAACATGATACAATATTTCAATAGGCTTACTATAGAGAATGAAAAATACAGCTGACATTAATAGCACTGCACTTTGAAAATACTTAAACTCCACATCCATATATACTGTATAAAACAAAAAAATTTTAACATATATACCACAACCTTAAAAAATTGATATAATTTAAAGGAAAACATATAGAGACTAATCAGCCTGGCAACCAATCACTATCACTGGAGCGTTTTCCTCCTTTCTAACAAAAGTCTTTCCACCTCGCACCCAAACATATTTCAGGCCTCTTTCCCGCTTTAAAGCTCGAGTCCGAGTATGTAGGATCCTCATTGTTGGACATAGTGATTCATTAATGTATATTGTGGTATCCGATGGCATGTTTAGGTGGCGTGTCGAAAGATCCCTCTTTATACGCCGTTTTCTAAGTACTTCCTCTGCATCCAGTCTCCTCACAAATTTAACGATAATGCCGGACGGTCCGTTACTGTGCTGTTTTTTACAAAGCCTGTGGCAGGCATCAATCCTATTGTTTTCAATGTTAATATTAAGTGCGCCACCAACCTTTTTCACTACACTAAGTACATCTTCATTTGGTTGCAATGGAATTCCTTGAATTTCAATACTGTTTTTCCTTGAGTATTGCTCACAGTCAATTAGACGTCGCTCCAGATCTTCAAAATCTAAATTTGTACCTTCCTACATTATTCCCAATTGTGAGGCACCAGGTGTAAAATTTAGAGGAGATCTGTGCTGGTCTGAATGCGACGTTGCTTATGTTAATTTTCTTGTTTAGCCTGCAAACCTCAAAAGTAAAGTTAGAACAGCTGGACTATAATAGTTACAAAAATGATGCGTTTACACCAAAAACTTCATCAAACATAAAGGATACATTTGTTAACACACCTTTGTTCCTAGATTTTCAAATCAATGCCCTTACAGTGATTTTGAAAAACAATTGATAGGGAAAAATTTAAATAATGTAAGTCAGTAACTGATGAAAACAGTCGGATGACTTTCATACTAAAATATTAAAGCGAGAGCTAAATATAAATTAGAAAACATGAATCTTCAAGCTGCCATTGAAATCCTACAACTAGGAAACAATAAACTAAATGAAGAGCTCAAACTCTTAAGGGTTTCTGAAGTGAATGATAGGAGCAATATACCCTATTGCTTCACTTCTGGTAATGGTTGTTCACCCACCATTATCCAGTGGTTTCTAACGTACTAAATTGAATAAAGTGTCCATAAAACATTCTACTCACAAGAGCTTTGAGGTTGATGGACTTCCAATGAACTGTGAAGAGACAGTTGACTTACTCTATGAAAAAATATTTTACATGACATTTAATTTTACTAAATATCTTTAGTGTCCCCTTTTTCCTGATAAACAAATAAAAATTTTTTAAAGTAATTAATTTTATGATTTTTACTTTCTCCCATATGAGTTAGCATAGAAAAAGTATTGTGATCGTACAAAACAGTTTTTTACAAGTTGGTCTAAAAATCCATTTTAGGGTCCCCTAAACCTAAAAAAGTGATTTTTTTTAATAATTTGGTGTTTGTCTGTATGTGCAGTTCATTGGAAAAAAACATACACAAATGGAACTTTCCAATCTGACATAACAAAGGGAAAGTGAGAAAGTTTGTGCCAGTTACCTGGTACAATTTATTTTTTCTAGGGTTCACTTTACTGCATATTATAACTAAATTATCACTAAACTTTAGTATGGCTATGTTCTTCATTAAATATATATTAAAAGTGAATTATTTAATTAGTTTCATTATCATTGAATATGTGACAAAACAGCAGAGGCGTGATCGTGCGGCATTAAATTAGACTAGTAGTTCCTTGGCCTGTCTGAGAACGTGAGGATGACGAAAGTAACGTCTCAGCCCCAAAGTGAAAAATGGCCCAGCCCAAGCATTTTTTACACCTTTAGCGATCCTACACTGCCTTACTAGTTTTTCTAAACTTAGAGTCACACTGTCATTGAGAGGTGAGATCAAAATTATAAACGCTAGTGGGCCTATGTGACTGACAGATACTCGCTCCGCTCGGGCGAAAAAAGTTGAACATTTCGGGGGTTGTCCAGACACCCAAGACTCCCCTGGGTAGTATACTTTACAACTCACCCCTCTCACCAAGTGTCCTCTTATAGTCTTCTTCCTGTATAATCAAAAGTATTGTAAAAAACTGCCTTTAAAACGTCTAATTACAATTATTGATAGTAGACTTAATTCCTGCTCACCAGTTCGGACTCCGAAGACAAAATTCTACAATTGAGCAAGTAAATCTATTGACTAATATAATCCAATAAGATCTAGAGAAAAAAAACATTACTTTTCTGCTGTGTTCCTGGATGCCAGTCAAGGATTTGACAAAGTTTGGCTCAAAGGTTTGCGATGTAAGGTAAAATCCATCCTCTCACACAGGTACTTGATCAAGTCTTACCTCAGCAATATATATTTTCAAATGACATTTCAAGATGCTTTATCTATCTTTCGCAGAATTAAATCGGTGTGCCACAAGGTAATGTTCTTGGCACTATCCTGTATATAATTTACACCTCAGACATTCAAAAAAGTGAACTAACATGGCAACTTTTGCAGATGACACAGCTATTTTGGCATCACATCAAAACCACCTGGCTGCTTCACGAATGATTTAAACACATCAAAATTTCTTATCAAACTGGTTTAAAAGGTGGTGTATAAAAGTTAATGAAGTCAAATCAGCTCATGTAACATTCACACTGGAACAAGACACGTGTCCACTTGTGTCATTAAATAATGTATTCATACCTCAAGTAAATATTGTAAAATAAGTTACTTAAGAACGCACCTAGACAGGAGACTTACTTGGTGACCTCAAATTTGGAACAAATATTTACAGCTAAATTTAAAATTCTTACGGTACATATGAGACGCCGACGCAATGTTGTGCGTATTTTAAGGCAAATATGAATGTTTACATGAATGAATGAATGAAAAGGCCTTCATTTTAGTGGCGAAGTTAGAACTATACAGTCTCTCTTCCACTTAACCACAAATGAATGTTTATTTGAGTATGGATTAGTGTAGTCTGATTACTAACTGAGTTCAACTATTCCTCAGAAAGGACCATTTATTAATTCAAACAGTTATTCTGGCCTCTAAGCAAATATACAAAACCTTCCACTGAAAACAAAATATGATGTTATAAAGTTGTTTTAAAACCCATTTATACTTTTGGGGAACAGCTAGTGACCCCAACATCCAAATTCGTCATAGGTTCCAGTCAAAAGTTATACGATCGGTATTTCAGGCCTCGTGGTATGTAAACAACCGTACTCTTCATAATGATGCCAAAATTCTCCTTATCGAAGAAGAAGATATTCAGCGATTAAATAAAAATTATTTGTATAGACTGGACAATCATCCTAACTAAATTGCTGTAACTCTATTCGACAATAGTGATCATGTATAGGATACAGACTAGCACGCTGTAATATACCACAGTATTGTGTTTTATACTGTAGTACTACTTTAGACTTAGTACTAGTTTTCAGTAATAATCATAACTTTATGTATTGCTTTTTGTTGCTGAACAAATTTTAACTCGTTTTGTTTTTATATAGTATTTCCTTACTGTTTTGCGTAAACAGATAGTAAATAACGTTTGTTAACAAAAATTCTCACGCCAGGCTGTGAAAAGTGATCGCTGTTATATCAGCTGTCTTTTGTCTAACCAGTAAACAACCAAAACCAAACATTTCATTTTCATTTCACCCCAAAACCAACCGTCGTAAGATTGTTAGTTTTGTTCGTGTAATCGTTTGAAAGTTGGTTTGGGTATTTTAGTTATTAATGTTGAATGAGTGTAATGTAGGATTGAGTTATTGGTGTTGTTTAGTTTGGTTAATGATTTTTTAGTCGGCAGTTGGTAATTGAAAAAATGTAGGAGTTGTACTTTTATGGTAATCAATTATTTACGTTAACAACTTTTAAGTTTTGAACACAAAACCTCATGGTAATGTTTTTACGCCGCCAAGTTTAGCTCTAGATTTTCTTATTGCTAAATGGTATTTATGCAGTTTCTTGCCACCAAAGAAATTTGGAAAATTTTATACTTGAAATGGGTCTAGAATTGGCTGTATTTTCATTAGGTATGTTCTCACATTCTTACATATGAGACGCCGACACAAGGTTGTTGGTATTTAAAAGCGAATATGAATGATTATATGAGTGTAGTCTGGTTACTAACTGAGTTCAACTGTTCCTCAGAATGCCATTTATTACTAGCCCAACAGCCAGGGCAACTAAGGTACCTACAGCTTTATGTGGAATCCGAACCACGTAGTCCTGGTCTGATTTTCAACTAATTGACAAGCCTGATACTCAGTTATCTCTATTACAAAACATCCGTTCAATGATCATTCAACATGGAAACTCCAAACTTCTCTAGTAGTGTCCACGCCGATAGCAACCACTGAGTGGACACCATGTTGGTATTAAGAGGACCGAGCATCCAACCTATCGCCTACAATCTCCCAAACACTTTGTCCCCATGTAGCTGGGTTACCCATGTAGCACTGCGCCACCAGTGCTGACCCGAATATGCTTTTTATTCCGCAGAAATAACATATTTTACCAAAAAATACGAAAAAAAAACAATGTCACAACTTTTTGTATTTTTGTCATATTTCTGTTAATACAAATAGTCTTTTGTTCATATCTTTTTCATTTTGATTTGTTTTTTACGCTGAATACAAATTTGAAAATTATTTTGGTCTATTACAACTATTTCTCGAGATATATCGGAAAAACTAATTACCGGCGATTAGCGACCATTACGCAATCATTATTTCAACAACTATTAATAACAAAAACCTAATTCACCTATATCCCCGTCGAAGTGACGGCCAGGAGGCCGTCACAGAGGCCATAGGTATGAATTTAAGGCAAATTAGTATTTTTTTGTTGAGAAAATAGACAATTAGGATAGCTTTGGTTAGGTCAGTAAAAAAAAAATGCATTTTTCGGGCTGAAAAAATAATATTACTACAAAACCAGTGATATATTTGTGTTCAGCATAAAAAACACGAGAAATGAAAGAAACTATTTTTTTAAAAATTTGTTTTTCACTCAAATAAAAAACTAGGTTTTAGATTTTTCGGCAAAAAACGAGTTTTACACGGATGAAATCAAGCTCCTCAAGAGCTATAAACTCATATTTCACCACTTTTTCAACAAGAAATTGTATTTTCAGAGGTGGCAAGTAAGTGCATAATTACCTTCATTAGTTACCTTTTAAGTTGTAGCTAAGATTTAAAATAATTCCAAACTAAGCAAAATGTATATCCTAGAATTTGATGTAAAGTAAGGGTAATTAAAATGAACGATTTTAAACAGATTTTGTGCTAAAACATTTTTTCAATGAAAATTATTAACTAAGAAACTAGAATATGATAGTTTTTCTCAGAGGAAAAACTGGGAAAATTAGGATAAAATGGAAACATGAAATTTACGGAAATTTAAGCAGTTTTTAGACAGTTTTTATTACCCGGAATCAGATCTAGGTAATTTTCTCAGAAAACACTTGTTATTCAATGGGGTAATGTTTTATATGAAAAAAATACGGTATAAATCTTAATTTTTGAAAATGTATTTTTTAAATGTAAGCTATCTTCATTGTATTTTGTCACTTTTTCATTATTAAATAAAAAAATTGATGTATCTTTTCATGCTGAACATGAATTTAGAAACTATTTTGATCTAAATTACGACAATTATCTCTCAAGATATTGTGGAAAACTACGTTCGTGGCAAATCGCCTATGGTAGCCATAGGCCTTTGCACAATGTTAATATAGGAGCTATGACTAACCACAGAAACATATTCCCATGTATTCCCGCCAGAGACCGGGTTAGGCTAATTTTTTAGATTATTTTTTGATAACCTAACTGAATTAACCTAACCAAACAAACCTAACAATACTCAACCTAGGCCTCATTTATGAAAACTTAACTTTACTAAAACCTGAATATTTCCAGTGCTAATACACTTAATAATGGTCCAATTGCAAAATCCTTGCCATATGCGTGATTAGGACCAAATTCTGCTGATTTTGTGTCCATACAATGTTGAGTTTACATTTATTGAGAACGTTGATTTCAACTGCGGAACGTTCTTTTTTTCTGAAAAATCAAAAACATTGTAATTCTCTTCGTTTACCTAGTATGTCTGAAATATTTTCATATTTTTTTTGTAAAGGAGAGGCCGACCCTCTTTAACCTTACTCTGCTCATTCCCCACTGACTATGACTTGTGTGGAGAACCGTTCGGCCACCTGATCACCAATCGATAGTATATTTTTGGGACATTAACAAGATTTATTAAAAATTCATACTATTACTTTGTGAGGAAATAGTGATTTTTAGTTGTAAACAGGAGCTATATATTTACATCACTCTGCTGATATGGTTAGGTTAGGACACTATTTTATGTTATTTGCATGCTTTAGAACAGTTTACAAAATCAGTTACACTAAAGCAGTTCAATTTATTCTTAAAGTTCATGCTGGGGTTTCTTGAGCTCACTTCATGCACATAATATAAACCATAATATTACTCTTATTAATAGATAAGTTAAATAAATAACTAAAAATATTATCAACAGTAACATGCTTTAACCTAAAAGTAATAATAAATACAATAAATATAATAAATAACAAATGAGAAATATAGCCTACTCTGAAGATTCATAACAGTAACTTAATATTGTATAAATTGGTGACTGATCATTTCTAATAACCAAATGCAAACAGTAATAAATACAATTTAACCTTAACAACATTTAGCGCGCATACAATTTTCCGGAACACATAAAAAATATATATAAATAAAAACAAATAAATAAATAAATAATAATAATAATACAGTAAAAATGGTGATCAACATACATCAGATAACAAGATTATTTTACAACAAGCTATAAAAGTAAAAATAGTTATACATTTAATAAACTCAACGCTGTTAGGCATTTTGATTTTAAAATGTTTGGAGGGTCAAAAAATATATCAATTTCCTGCTCGCTAGAGATTAGTAAATTGTAAGCTCTCATGAACTAAAAAAGAGGGGAAAAAGCATGAGAGGCTGTGCGGCAGTATGGGAGAGTGAAAAGAAGTTTATTTCTACTTTGGAAGGTAGGCACACGGATAGACAGACCGGCCAAGCAAGCGGCATCATCTACTCCACCTCGGGCCAGTATTGTGTATTGTGTAGAATGAACTTGTGTTGACGTTTTTTTATTGTTGCAAGCCACTTTTCAGCCAGGAAATAGCGATCCAGGGTCATTCCATGTCAAATCAACACACACCTTTTACATCTTCATTTTAGATTTGGCTCAAATTTGGTACACTTATAGTAGGTGTTAAAACTAAACAAAGTTCCAAATTTCAAATTTTTATCTCAAGCCGTTTCCGAAATATGGCTATGTAAAGTTTTCAAAAATTTGCCGAAAAAGGGTAAACGTACTTTTCTTAAATTGCTCTAGGACCTGCACTAATTGAGCTAGAGAGCTGGGAGTGGTGTAATTTTTCAGCATTTCACTTGCTCTTTCCATTGATGTATAACTTGACATAGGTTGTCAGAAAAAGTTTTTTGTCAAAATACAAGTTTGAATTTTGAGTTAACATTTTGTCAAAAAGTACATTATTTAAAATTTTCAAAAAAATTCCAAAAATTATAAGTACTTTTGTCTATCACATAGTAAAATATTATTATGGGATGATAATGGGTTCATTGTTAAAAAATAATATTACTGAAGCTGGTTTTTCCCTGAAACCCGTTTTGGTTACAAGGCCGCTGTATACCTTTGAAACAGATAACCACATATTTTTGCTTCAACCAAAATTATTAAAATATAGTTCTTAACTAATATGGCATAATTTAAAATGTATAAATATATAAAATGGATAAAGGTTGAAAATGTATACATTATTTACAGATTAAATATATTTAATTTTGAATAATAGAGTTATTCTGTTTATACTTAGGTAAATTTAACTATACAATGATTTTTTAAGTAACAATATCATAATGTGGAACATGTGAATTCAGACTAACCTGATAAAATAGGTATCAAGATGAAAGTAGTTTATATTCTCAAAAACTGTCTTGTTTACAACTTTAATTTTAAAAATGCCGTTTGGGTTTCTTTCACATCACTTTGTCCAAGAACATAGGTTCTCCCCGTTGGAGTGACTGGATTAACATTTTTTAGAATGTCCACAACTGACACCCACAGTACATCTGCTTGTCTAGGGTATGAGAATGATGTTGCTGGTCCACTTGGATGAAGAAAAGTTATTTTGACTTCATCGAGTTCTTCATTTTTTTTCTAGAAACATACCACAAAGCCACCATTTTTTGTCATACTCTGTGGTGACGTAACCGGTTATGTCTTCATAATTTAAGTGTGTGGAGGGGTTTGGCTACTTCCAGCTCCCAAACCCCTGCTCATTACCAGAAAAGTGTGTTCACTGATAGTGTTGATTCATTGATGGGAATGATGCATGTAAATTGGTTGTGTTTCCCTTAATTGTTAACGCCTCTTCAAAACGGCTTTTCAAAAAGATTTCTGAAGCTAGCATAATCCTCTTGAGTGGAAAATGTAAAATCTACCCTTCGTAATATTATCTACTGCCCATTGAAAGAGATCTTCTTGCAGTTTGGATCTGGTTGTGGTATGGTCTTTGCAAAACTTGCACGAGCTGCTAGTCTTTTCCACAGGAACCCGCCCTACTCCATCGCAAGGCCCTTTTCCATGAGCAGTGGCTTGAAAAATGCCATTCAGCTTTCCATTGTTGAAATCTTTCAGATGCAGGCAAAGGTTTAGAAAGTTCTTCTTATTTTTTATATTGAGCGGCAGAACCATCAGAAAAATAGTAGATTTTTTTTGGCAGATTTTGAAACTTACTGGAGAGATATGAGATCAGCTTCTTTTGAAATGTGTTAAACCGCTATAGTATTATGCTCTAAGCAATCAGAAATTATTACAAAGCTAACATGCTCCCAAATTTTTTCTTCCTGTTTGTAATATATTACGAAAGGGTGGATTGTGATCTGTTGACTTGTCCAGTGGTAGCTCTGAGCTTCATCCTTTAAGAACTATGCTGTAATTTTCAGAAAAGTCACAAGTAACAACAAATTCTGAATCACTAAGGTTTTCTTTTGTCGAGTTGAGGAATGATCCTTGTTGCTTGGCAATAAAGTCATGTCGAACCAAAGAGGTTCATCTTGCTACAGAATAAATCTATAAATTCTTCGGAAGTCTTCTCTAATGTCTCCAGATTGCAGCGATCGACTGAGACCCATTGGCGGAATTTAACTTGTTCAATTAAATTTTCTTCAAAAGAGTTTTCCAAAATGTTGTGAGTTCAGTCTCTCCTGGGCAATATTCGCACTGCCCCATGTTGCAATCTATCGAAGATGGGTTGCAAAGCATTTTTGCAATGCACTGCTTATAATTTTTGCAAGTTACCACTTGTAAAAAGTATTTAATTTGGCATTTTCTATCATTATTTAATGTTTTGGTGAGTTTGTGCAGACACAAACAGAGTGTGTGCCACTCTGTCCAGCCAAAACACAATGTTTTGGTCTTAACTCAGCAAATTTAGAAAATCCAATTTTTTATATTAGGATACTTGGTCTTTAAAATGTTTGTGAGCCTCTTTAAGATTACTCAGAATCAGTCTTTTAGATAATTTTTTCCTAACTCCATCTGGTTCGGTTACTGTCACGCAATCTTTAATACCTGGCATTGCCCGGCTCACTTCGTCACTTCATAAAATGAATGACAACTATTTCAACTGTATCTACTGGTAAACATTTTCCTGGTCTAGGGTTCGGACCCTCCATAAAACCTTTTTCTTTCAAAATCTTTTTGATTGGCGGACTAGGTAATTAGGCGCATTGAATACAAAGCATTATATCTTCCTGATACTCCACTGTTCAGGTAAACTTGTAAGAATCATAAGTTTTTGGGCCCCACTTGTTGAATTCATAAAGTTAGTTTTGAGATTTTGAAGCAGAGATTCTTCAATGTCCGTTTCATTTTCTGACGAGGAAGATTCAGCAGCAACAAACAGGCTACGTTTAATTGATGACGAGATTTTTTTAACTTTTTATGTGGCATAGTGCTTGGACGTAATTTTTTTCTTTTGAATCGGAGACTCACCTATTTCTTGAAGCGATGTATTGAGTGCTTCTACAACCACTGAAGTTGTGGTGAAATCTGGGTCTCGGCCCTGAACAGCTATTTCCGATCCGAAGAATCATCATCCAGGCCTATGGGATTTTCAACATTTACTTGGCTCTGTACTTTTCATCTTAGATACATCTTTTCTACATTTGTCACAAATCATGGCTCTATTTGGCATATGCGGAAATAGTTTCAATCATCCAAGATGTGACAATTCTCAGTTTTTTTCATGTCCCTAATAAAATGATTTGGTTTAATCAAAGGATTACAACATTGCACTCTCACTGCACTGATACACTTTTTATTATGTTCCATTTTGAAGTAAAACACTTAAAAAACAACTTTTCAATTTATAATCTTGCTATAAAATAAATAAACTACTAAAAATAATAACATTTATACAATATATTTACATTAAAAGTTAAAAGCAAACACTAAGCACTTTTATAAACACAAATGAGGTATTTTCTCAATGAGGTATTCACTCACAGAACACATCCTCTCAGCAAAGAGTTTAGTAACTGACTGAGTGTACAGACAGGCAGTGTAGAATCATGCCTGTTGCAACTTGCACAGATAACAGCCCACTTGTTCCAACCTGCAGAGATTGGCTCAAGTCTTAGCAAAATGGAATGTACATTTATTTGTACTATCTGTTGGGATCATACATTCTATATTAATATAGACCAGAGGCTTATATTTACTTCTAAATTAATATTTAAAAATAAATAAATTTTTAACCTCATTATTATTTTTTAATAATATATAGCCTATGTATTCATGTTAATGTTTCCAATTATTTATATTTTAAATTATGCCATATTAGTTAAGGTTAGGTTAGTTAGGTTTTAATAATTTTGGTTGAAGCAAAAATATCTGGTTATCTGTTTCAAAGGTATACAGCAGCCTTGCAACCAAACGGGTTTCAGGGAAAAAACCAGCTTCAGTAATATTATTTTTTAACAATGAACCATTATCATCCCATAATAATATTTTACTATGTGATAGAAAAAAAAGTACTTAGAATTTATGGAATTTTTTTGGAAATTTTAAATTATGT